>RJWM01014779.1:0-49563 GCA_004363535.1 Dasyprocta punctata | reverse complement strand
TGTGGACTTGGACCCCAAGAAATCATCTCCATGATACACCCAGACCCTTCTAGAAGTGTCTTCTACCAATTCCCAGGCCTGATCCCAAAGTCAATCAATTTAAAATTTTACTATAACCAACATAAAAATTTGTGAGAGGGCATGATGCATTTCAAGATCTTATGACTTTTTCTGATTTGTTTCATTCTGAGAAGATGCTACTTCTCTACCCCATAACATCAACATCAGCTCTTGTCATGTGATTTACCTTCACCAATGAATTGCAATTGTAGAAGATCTCTTTCACTTCCAAGAAGAATCAACTAAGCAATTCAATTTAGTTGTATCATTTATTTTATCCCATCTCTCATGTAAGTGTTCCATTTGAGGGTGTTCCTTGTTTGTCCTCTCTGAGGTAATGCCGTGTGGAATAAGGATGCAAGGAATTCATGACACATAAATTGTAGACAAGAAATAAACATCAGTAGTGGTAAACCACCAAGGTTGTGGAGTTGCTTAGAAGCTAACTTATTAAAATATTACTGAAATATAGTTTGTGTCATAGGGTAAAGTGTTATATGTCAGATACAAATGCAAAAAAAAGATTAAAATAAGAACATGTATTCAGTCCTAGTACAAAGTTTAATTCACTGTGTGACCAGTTTTGATTGTTTTTGGTTTTGGTCAAGTCAGCCAAATCTAAGTAAGGCACTCCCTGTTTGGTAAATTAAAATTCCTTAATTAAAAATTTATTCGGTATATATTTACTGAACACCTATGAAGTATAGGTAATAGAAATTTAATGATAAACACTTGTGCTAAGGTTGGTAAAAGTACAGTGTATGAAACAAATAAGTAGCCAGGCAATTACAATATGCTATGGAGCCAAATAAACACAGGATGACAGGAAATCTCAGTGGATGGATAGTTATCTAAACTTGGTGGAACCAGTCAACATGATACAGAGAAATACTTAAGTTCTTGAAGGTAGTTTATTGCAGTGTCTTCACAGTAGAATGAAAAGAACTTAAGAACACTAAAAAGAGAAAAATATGGGTAGCTGTCAAACCTTTAATGTGTATAAATACTATTTACTGATGTTTGTAGGTAGAATTTATCTTTTCAGATTGGGAAGGACAGCCTTCAGTAGTCACAACAAGTAAGGGAATGTTTAGTGTGAAATAACTCTTATATTGCTTCTGGGTCTTACTGTAAATGATTTTAAGAGTTTCACAACTCATGAACAGGTCATAAACACCCACTGACATGTACATTTGTTTCTCACACCATGATGAAATTTTTAAAAATATAACTGAAAAGTGTCTCTTTTTTTCTACTTTCAAATGGAATGCATTTTTCAAAATTGACTCTTTTCAGGCCAAATATACCAAGCATTTCTCAGTTTGGTAACATCTATAATATCATAACATAAGATTTTCTACTGAATTTATTCATAAATTTAATCTAATGCTTCCTGAATTTATGTATTAAAAATCATTACATCTTTATCTTCTTTTTGTAGTAACTAAATATTTCTGTCATTCATCATAAAATCATGTCACTTATTACACTAAAAATACCATGAGGATGTGTCACTTATTACACTAAAAATACCATGAGGATGTGTAACTTTTATATATAATATCACTCATTGATATGGACACCAATAATCTCAAGGAATCTTGAGAATAAAAATGTTAATAGATTCCAGTCGACTTCCTATATTGGATTTTAAAAGATCTTAAAGAAAATAAAATGTATAAAGAAAGTAATTAAAGTTGACTAGCTTGTTCTATCAAAAGTCCTTATCAACTTAAAATACAATGTCTTTCTATTAAATATCAAAAACATAGTAACAATTCACATGAACATTTTTATTGATTAATGTGACCCAAGTATGTTGCTAATTTTGTGTATTACTCATAGGAAATGGTAAGAAAAATTACTAATTGTTATCATTTTACAGATGAAGGACAAAAGTCTTAGAACAATTGAGTCACTCAAGGCCACTGAGTGAGTATAGGAATGATCTGTGTAACCCAGATTTTAAACCTTTTGGAAATCATTTAAAATATCTAGAATCCTTGGGATTAAATATTTGAGAGTTTTGATATTTGATGAAAAGTCATTCATGTTTATCATGTTTTAGGGAATTTGAATTCAGGTATGCTTGTTACCATCTCTCCAGGAAACATATTTGTCATGCTCCATAAGAAATACGAAGCATTTGTATGCAAAGAAGAAAAAAATTGTTCTCATTTTGAGTCATCAATTGTTTCTCTCCTTTTACACTAATAATTACAGCCCCTAGAATAGCTCATCTTCTTTAAAGAAATAAAACCAACAACTATTTTAGACTTTTTGAAGTTAGTAAATGATAATGTTTTTTTAAAATGTGTTTCCACTAATAATGTCATTAAATGTATTAATGTTGCCAAAATTCTCCATCTGATCCTCCTGTTAAACAACCTTTATGTTTCTTACTTCACAGTGTGAAAGACATATATGACCTCTTAAATTGCTGTAAAAGACAAGGAAAATGTAGAACAAAGCTCCCTCTCAGCCTCGCACTGGACTGATAGGGTACTGCACTGTAGTTCACACCTTTATAATAGCTATAAATTTTTCTTTTGGTTTCAAATTCTTTGTGCATTTCTCATTTAGTCAGAATAGACAAATAACTTTTCTCCACATAATGTGAATAAGTGCAAAAAACCTTAAATTAGAATTGATCATTGACAAATTGCACACCAAATCTACACAGAGACTTTCAAACGTAAGAGGCCCAAGTATCGGGCTGTATTTTTTTCCTAAGATGCCGCACACATATAAACATGTTTTTAGATCCCTGGAAAGATTGGAAGCCTTCAAGTAATGGTGAGTGATGGGTTTCTACTCTTTTCCTTTTTCCATTTTTGAGAGAACTTACTGTGTTGCCCTGGCTGTCCTCCAACTAGTGATTCTCCTGCCTGCCAAGTAACTGAGCTTATAAGTAGGCACCATTTCACTCAACGTAGGCTTCCACTTTTATTGGTGGAAAATGTGTGTAGTTGACCATTCTGTAAAGATAATGAAGAGCAGCAATAAAAAGGATAATTTAAATCATCTTTAAGAAATCCATTATCGTGCTCCCTTTCTAAGCATCATGCTAGGTGCACAATAATTATCCCCAAAACCTTTGCTCAGTAAATGCCCCCATATGTTATCTGATTCCTTTCTTTAGAAATTGATTATGTTTAATAGAACTTCAATTTGATTTTAATGATAAAGATTTGCCAATTTTATTTTTAACAAATACCCCAAATTCTACTTATGAAGGTCTTTATTTTTATTTTTTAAGTCTTTATTTGATATTAACTAACAGTCAGTTTTTCTACGATACGACATTGCAAATAATTTACCACAGGTCGGAACTCATAGTGAGGTATATAATGCAGAAAAATGTTAACTGTGGAAAGACAATTTTAAAGTATTAACAACCTTAATTAACTTTTAATTGATTTCTAAAAAGATAAATGGTTTCATTATAGCATCACACACTGAGTTGCTTGGCTAGATATTAAACATCAGCGCAAAGTTCTTCACAGTGCTGCTGATAGATAATAAGGGTTTATATGTTTGATTATCTTATCTAATTTTATGTACTCATCTATAGTAGCTCCTATACTAGAAACCACTTTGCTCAGTGAGCCCATGTTGTTTTCTACATCTCAAATAATCATACTACATAAAAGGAAAGAAGCAACTTTGCATTTACATTCTAGTCTCTGTTCCTGTTAGATTTATGTCTGAGTAAACCTAAGATGTTTAGGACAAATTCCAGCAGACTATACATTTTTATTCCATTATCATCAAATACCCAAATTTCATGAACATTTAGTGTACTAAGTGGTGGCAGATCAATCAAGTCAAAGTGTGTGTGTGTGTGTGTGTGTGCGCGCGCTAATTCATGACAATGCTCCTCTAACATTTATATTCATTCTACCTACTGAATATTTTTTAATATTCCTCTTTACGAAGCATCTCATCACAAAATTTAGATTATTATGCATTTGCAAAGGGTGAGATTAAAGTTAGGGACTTTGAGGTGAGACTTTCTCTGCAATGACAAGATTAACTTACTGTCCTTATACAAACCCTGAAAAGGGAATAGGGTAACCAAAGAGTGAGTCAAAGAGATGAACTGAAAAAAAGAAAAAAAAATTCAAAAAATTCAAATGGAGCCTGGGGATATAGCTCAGCAGCAAAGGGCCCATCTGGGAAGTGTAAGGTTGTGAGTTCAATTACCAATACCAAAAAAAGAAAAAAAAATTCACATGGGGATTGACCACTGCTTGTCCCCTTAGAGAGGGAAGAAGTGTGCCAGTAGCCAGGGGATGTTCAGGGCAGCTAGAAGCTTGGATTGGCTCTCACATGACCATCAGGGAATTGCAGATCTTAGTCCTATAGCCTTAAGCAACTGAGTTCTAACAACAATTTTTTTTTTTTTTTTTTTTTTTTTTTTTTTGCGGCACCGGGGATTGAACTCAAAACCTTGCACCTGCCAGGGCAGGCACTTAAGCCACTGAGCCAAACTCTCAGCTCTGGTTTTTTGAGGCAGGGTCACACTATGTAGTTCAGGCCGGCCTTACGCTCTCATTGTAGCCCAAGGCGGCCTCGAATGCACAACACTCCTCCTACCTCAGCCTCCCCAGTGCTGGGATTAAAGGTGTGTGCCACCACGCCCCACTACTAGCAACAATTTGAGTGAGCAAGAAAATTGTTTCTACCTTGAACCTTCAGAAAGGAACACAGCCCTGCTTATACTTTTACTTTATTCTGGTGAGATCTCACAGAGATTTAATAAACTAAAATTGATTTGAGGAAGCTGATAAATTTGTGAAAATTTGTTATTATAGCTATAGAAAACTAACACAGTCCTTGACTAAAGATGATTCAACTTGATTTTCAGTTTTATGATGGTGCAAAAGCATACGTGTTCAGTAAAAACTCTACATTAAATTTTGATCTTTTGGTGGAGCATGCCTGTGATCCCAGCACTCTGGAGGCTGAGGCAGTAGGATTGTTGTAAGTTTGAGACCAGCCTGTGCTACAAAGTGACCTCAAGGCCTGCCTGGACTGCATTGTGAGACCCTGTCTAAAAAAAAGAATATTGATCTTTTCCAAGGTGTTACAGTTGATACATTCTGTCAATTTGAGGATTTTAGAAATTTAACTAAGAGATTCAGCAGGGAACCAGGATCCTTACTCTGTAAATATCCTCAGCCCATGCAAGAGGAGGGCACAGATGTAGTATGAGTGCTACACACACCCTGGTGGGGAGAGGTAGCCTGCCTACAATATAAGGGAGGAGAAGAGGCTTGCCCCCTGCGTTTTTGTTGTTCTGGCTGCTTTTGCTGGCTGCTGACTTGAACTGTTGCCCCTGTATCATGCCACCCTGCCTTGGAGCCAACCGATTTTGGACTGAAACCTCCACAAACAATGAGCTAAATAAACTTTTTCTTCCTTCATTTTGGGTGTTGGGTATTTTGTCCCAACGAGAGAAAAGCAACCAAGACACAAGGCTCACATTACATAGTAGGCCGCTCTTGAGACGGTGGGCAGCAGCAGTGAGCTGTGGCTCCTAGTTCTAGTCAACGACTACTAGTCTACAAGAGTGTCATATGTTGCTGGATTATGAATTTGCATAAGCTATGTATGTTAAATACATTTTTGACTTACTGTATTTTAAATTTACAGTGGATTTATCAGGATATAATCTCATGGCAAATGAAGAAGAATTAGTACGGATATATTTGAGGATCGTACTGGAAGTATCAATAAAGAAGCTGAATGTATATAGGACACATACACTCCTCCACATACACATCCCTGCATATACAGTCACACACACATACAGCCATGTTAGTTAAATTAAAACCTTTGTATCACAATAAAGCTTACTGCATGAAAGAATACAAATAACAAGCAACTAAATGATAACAAGCTAGAGATATTTAAATTTCTAATTGCATAGATGACTGATTCTATGACCTTAACTATTTCAGTGATAGTGACCCAAAATGCAAGATTCTAGTGAAATAAATAAAGCCTTATATTATGAAGTTATACTTTTTCTCATAGTTGAGCAGTTTTCTTTCAGGAAATGGTTGGCAGTGTGATTTGTTCTTTTCCACTACAAAGCTCAGCATAAATGATTTGTCAATAATTTGTAAGGCAAAGTATAGGCAAAGTTTAAAAGTAGAATAAAACATATCTATGGAAACTTTTTGGTTTTTTGCAGTGTTTTTTTTCTCTTCAGCATTCTTTAATTCTTTCATCATTTCTGAGGACTATACCTCAAACTGTGTAAACTCACCAGGGCTTCGGTGTTTTGATATGTCTAAGGCAGATCCTGGTGAAAAATCTGACACTATGACATATAGAAGAAACACACTTATAATCATGATTTTCATGCCTTAAACGTTATCATTTCATATTGTACACAATCATTCCATAATCACATTGATGTTTGTGAAGCTGAAGTCATGACTGTATACACGCTATTAAAATGCATTGCATAGTGTTCCAGGGTTTTGGAGATTAAGTGATTATTGCATTTCCTTCTCAGAAGGCACCCAAGTGTCTTGTTTTCCTTCATTTTCTTACTGATAGTTTGGGACAGAATTATGTGACATTTCATGGCTTAGATTCTTTAAAACTTTTTTGAAGAACAAATACTTCATGCAATATTTGATAGTGTAAAGCTGTAATTTATAACACAACTGATATACATAAGATTAATTTTCATAACAATCCATCATACAGTTATTAACATAACTCAGAATTTTCAGCCACTATAGATTTACTGTACTAACAACAATTCTGCTATTATTTGGATTTGTTTTCTGTATTAAAAGATAACTTTAGAATTACTGTAATTTTATTTCCATTTGAGGTTACAATACATTTATTTTCAAATTTCAGTTCCATACATTCATTTAACCCAACATTCATTAATTCTACTAGCATTTATTAAATAATTTTTATATTTGTGCTAGGACATTGTACTAGGACATCAAAGTGTTTATTTCTTGTGCAAACGTAGGCAAAATAATTTAGTTCTATAGGTCTCATCTTCTTATTTCCAAAATGGAACCTATGATATTTAGTAGAACAATTTAAATATGAAAATATATAAATAAAGTGCTTGAACAAAAAACCATACAGTAAATTATGTTAATTAAAATGTAAATATGTTTTTCCAATTTGACATTTAAAAGTCTATTATAGTAATGATACCTGAAAAATTCAGCATTTTTATCATTATTGACTCAGACATAATATGTTACTGTATCACTAATAACAAGGTAAAAGTTATGCTTATTTTGGATGAGCTCATAGGTTTTTACTGTGCATTTCTAACTTTAAGCCATGCACTGATTCTTCATTATCTTCTCAGATTTCTCCTTAGAGAAAAAAGTAATATTTGATAGAGAAATGTCATAATTTAACAGTAGCACATCAGAAACTGTTACGTGAATTCCTTTGCTTTTTGTTGTATTTAGGCAACAGATCCTGATGCTGGAATAAATGGTCAAGTGCACTACAGTTTGGGTAACTTTAATAATCTTTTTCGCATAACCTCCAATGGAAGCATCTACACAGCCGTGAAACTTAACAGGGAGGTGAGGGACTATTATGAACTTATTGTTGTGGCAACTGATGGAGCAGTACACCCTCGACATTCAACTCTAACACTGGCCATTAAGGTTTTGGATATTGATGATAACAGCCCTGTGTTCACCAATTCAACATACTCTGTAGTTGTTGAAGAGAATCTGCCAGCTGGGACCACCTTCCTTCAAATAGAGGTATGTAGAAAAAGCAAGAATTTCATTAATTCTATAATATAATATTTGTCAATAGAAGAGTGGTGTCAAATTTAGTGACAAAAATGCAATATACTAAGCTAAACTTTAATTACATATAAAGAGGAAATATTAGTATGTCTCAAATATTGCGTGTTGTAATTTATGTGACAGCATCCTTTAGGAGAATTCCACATAATTCAAGAAATATGCATTTGTGAGAATGAAACAACAGTTTTTGTTTCCTTTCATATATGATGTAAAACTGTATGGTTTTTTGTACTATTTGGCAAAAAAAAAATACCCATTAAAGAAAATTTCGATTGTCTCAAAAGTTCTTGTCCCAGTGCCTTGTACATGATAATTGCTCAATATGTAATAGTTACAAGAAGGAAAGTGTAATATGCTGATATCTAGGAAAGGATCACAGTATCCTCTTGAAAAAAAATTGGTATTTAGCATCTCTTAGTTTTTCTTTACAGTCTTTTAGTACTTTGTTGATTGAAATCATTCAATCATTATTTGTGTTTAAAACATTTTCATGACTATTGAATGAGCAGGAAATAATTATTTCTGATATCATGCATTTCTTTAGGGTGGTACAATTCATTTCTTTAAATTTTGATCTTTCAAGTAAAGTAAATAATAGTGATAAAATCAGCAATTAAAAAATCCCAAGACTCTCACTTTGTTCTTCTATCATCCCTCTCCTCTCCCTTCCTTTCCCACCCCTTTCTCCCCTTTCCCTCCTCCTCCTTCTCTCCTCTCCTCTTCTCTCCTCTCCTCTCCTGTACTCTTGTCTCCCAGTTATTTTCCTTAACACGTGAAGAATTGTGTAGCAAAAGTGCTTCTCTTTACAAATGTTTCCTTTGTCTTCATTATATTCATGCTGTCCTAGACACTGCATATGACTTCCTTCAGTCCTGAGTTCTATTTTGGTTATGCACTGATACCACCATTCTCCTACTTAATATTTTTGTACACCTGACATTTTAAAACTATTTTTTACTTACACATATTTGTCATACATATTGATCACATTCATCATAGGGAATTTATATCTGTACATAATATATCTTAATTCTTTTTGTCCTGTTCCCCACCAATTCTTTTGCATAATTTCTTACAGGCTAAAGATGTTGATCTCGGAGCAAATGTGTCTTATCGGATAAGAAGCCCAGAAGTGAAGCACATCTTTGCACTGCATCCATTCACAGGAGAACTATCTCTTTTACGGAGTTTGGATTATGAGGCATTTCCAGATCAAGAAGCAAGCATCACATTTTTGGTGGAGGCATTTGATATTTATGGAACAATGCCACCTGGCATTGCTACTGTCACAGTAATAGTAAAGGTAAGGAATCTAGTTGGCTACTTCGTGTGTATATTTTCTGTTTCTTATATTATTCCTTTTGGCAGCATTTCATGCTAACACAGTGATATAAAACCAGGGTATGGATTTTTTAATGTGAAGTTTCTATAAAGACTTGAAAAATAATCATATTTTAAGTACAAAGGCAAATTTGGAGGAGGCATTAAATATCCACTTAAAGACTAACTGTTTGAATCTGTCATTAGCTTTGTGACTTCAGGAAAATCATAACCCTGCTAAATTACAGTTTAATCTAAATTTCACAACACTGGAAATGTTAATTTACTCCATACTTTTTAATTTAAAAAATTAAATGATAAACAGAATTTGGATGGGTAAGAACTCTTAGACCTCAGAAGTACTTAATTTAATTTAGTTTAGAAACTTGCAGGTCTGGATTTAACAATGCATCAGAATCAGATGGAATTGTGGATCAGTTCAAGCCCTGCCATTGTCAATCTCTGTGACATTGGAAACAGTTTTAGCCTCTCTGAATTTCTCTCGTTACTCTGCCTTAAAAAGTGTGGCATATTTAACCTTTAGATTTCTTATGATTTAAAAGTAGTCATAGGGAACATTACAGTCAATTAGTCCTCAAATATTCCATAAAAATCACTTGAGCTTCATCCTAAACTTGCAGATTTCTATGCTTCCTTTATTAAAAAGAACCTTTCACATGAGAACTGTGATAAGAATTAGTATATGTGAAAAATATACAGGTAACTCTTAAAACAGAAGCCTGAATATCACATATTAACACATGTAGTTCAATGGCAACTGTACATCTACAGGGAGAAATCTTGACTAATTTACCAAATGTGCATCTAAAAATGGCTTTAGATGACATTTGTTTTTCAAATTATGTAGGTAAAAGTGTTTACATAATCACGGTGTGTTGAAAAATATTTTGACCACAGAAAAATGTAGACTCTTGAAAATGATTTTTTTCTGCTCATTTGATAGAAATTTGAATGGTTAAAAAAAAAAAACAAAAAAACTCCAAAATTATTAGAGAGAAACAGACATCAGAACAGAGCAAAAGTAAAAGTTAGAGTGAGACTGGCAGTGAAAGAGAGAGGAGAAATAGAGGGAAAGATGGAGAGACAGAGATAAGAAAAGGGGGAAAGAAGAAAAAGGCATTTAAAATCTATATAATCAATGAAGCACTTTATAAAGTAGCTCATGGGTTGTTTTGAGAAGTCCATGAACAATACATATAAATATGAGTAACTGAGTAAATATTGTAGAAATTTTGACTCACAATTTATTTATGGTTATAACAAAATACACCTGATGACTGTGGCTCAGCTTTTACCAGATAGTAGAAATCAAAGTTCCATTTAAAAAAATAAAGTCTATGTTGTATGGAAAAATATGTGCTATGGAAAAATATGTAAATCGTGAATTAATATTCAATTCAGGTTTATATAGTAGTATTCTAATTCAATCTTTGACAACCACATTTTGATCTGTTGGAGTTGTTCATATTTCTTGTAGTCAAAACAAAACTGAATGTGATCAAATTACTTGACTCAATAGTTTTGTTAAGTTGTTTGATCCTGGAGATTATGCAGAAAGACAATGGTATCTACTAAGTATGCTTAAAAAATTACGATGAATATTTAATTTTTTGAAATGTATTCCAGTATAAGACACATTGCTACTAATCCATCTAAAAAAACAATGCCCCTGGCTTCAAACACATTTATCCCATCATTCTTATCATTTCCTAAAGGAGAACATGAAGTCTTCTTTTGTGTCTGTCCTTCCACTCCCACTGTCCTGGATTCCTTCATGTTCTGAACTGATTCAAAGCATTTTTCTTTCATGGTCATTTTGACTTTGGTGAACAGCCAGAAGTTGAACAGTGCCAGATACATGAAAACAGTAGATGAGGGCACAAGGTGATGTTTTTTACGATGCTGTCTTTCCCTTTGATAGTACTTGGCAACAATATTTACTGCATCTTTCTGCATATCTCATAAAGGCACTCACAAAAAAGAACTAGATATTCTTCAGAAAGTGGCAAGAATGACTAGACAATAATAGTAGCAGTATACTACCAAAAGCATACAAACCTTTATAGCATCTCTTGAAATTATAAGCGTGAGGTCCATTAACAATTATTAACTCTAGCAAAATCATTTTTTTCCTTAAAACCAACTGTTACTAGAATATTAAATGATTCTGCTTATACAAATTATTAACCTTAGGATACCTTAAAGTAATGAACAAATGTGACCTCAATCTCTTTAGGATTTAAATATTTAAAGCTCATTTTTAACTTGCTGACTTATTTTTTGATGTGTTTTTTTAAACAACTTTGGTTTTTCAGAAAAGCCTTTTGAGGTTCCAAAACAAAGATTAGGGACTTTTTCCTCCCCAAGTATCTTATGTTTTCTTTTTTAGACGTACAATGCTTGCATCTGTGTATTACACCTAAAAATTGGGACACACATATGAATAAGGAAATGATTTTTAAATCTAACATTAACCTGTGCACGTGGTGGCACAATTTTGTAATGATCTAAAAGTTATTTATTTTTTATTTTTATTTTTATTGGCACCATGGATCAAACTCACAACCTCACGCCTGCCAGGCAGGTGCTTAAGCCACTGAGCCAAACTTCTGGCCCTAGTTTTTTGAGACGGTCACACTATGTAGCTCAGCTCAGCCTTGTGCTCACGTTGTAGCCCAAGCCGGCCTCCAACTCACAACGCTCCACCTACCTCAGCCTCCGGAGTGCTGGGATTAAAGGTGTGCGCCACCACACCAAGCTCTGATGTAAAAGTTACATTTTTGTTGTAAATTGATCATATATCCTAGCAGCATGTAATTAGAGACAGTTTTTTTCTAAGAAAAATGTTTAAGAATTCAAAATGTAATATACAGGGATAATTTTAGAATCAGTTATTAGCAAAATTTACAATAGAACTAAAAGACTTTCATCAAAACATTTTATTATGATTTGTTCCGTGTTTTGTTAGATTTTGATTATCAAGAAAATTAAGGCTTTGCAAATTAGGATTTACTTAGGTATCAGTTTAAAGTTTTGTTTTAACATTCTGGTTATATGAATTACTGTTATATGTAATGTGCCTTATTTTAAACAATGTGATTGTCCTGGTAAAATGCAATCAGTCATGATTGTTGTCATAATTTGCTGTGAAAGTAACTAGTTTTACTTAATTGCTACCCTTTTTATTGATTTTAGTAACAAATCGCAAGAGCCATATTCCTATTTCTCTGTAAGAGAAATAGAAATTAATTCTCCCAAACTGTATTAAACTTTTTGGAATTCTCTTACATTTCCTTAAGAAATCTTAATGGTGTTATTGGAATAATATTTTAATCTTCACTAAAGAAAATGACTTCATTTGTCTTAAATGATAATTAATATCATTGTATAAGAAGAGACTCCCAGTAGATGCTTAATGCAACCTTCTGGCAGAACCAACTTTATTTCACAGAAGTACTGCCTTTGTTTTTTATTCTTTATTAGGGCATGTTTGCAGCGGCTTTCTTCAATTAACTTGGTGTATATGTTTCTTAGTTCAAATCTGTTCAGACTAGATGTACTTTGCTAGTCCTAATGTTTTAGGATACTGGCTATAACATCGACTTGTACTGTGCACTCTTCTAATTCTGATATTGTTCAAATTTAGCAAGAAGGTTTTTAACACTGATTCCAGCAGTCTCTCATATCGCTTCTAACATAGGACATGCTGGACTTACTATCACTGTGGTAAGCTACCTAGGAATCAATGGATAAGGCCAGTAATGATTAATTGGTAAGACTTTCAAAGAGAAGAAAATTCAGAGAGGTGGGTGGGGATGGTGTTAAATCACACAGCAATCTGTGTGTCAACTTTACCAAAAAAAAAAAAAAAAAAAGCACAGCTGAAGAAGTTATGAAAGAAGATTCCTATCCAGAATTGTCTGAGGGCAAAAAACCCTTCCAGCGGTGTAACTGTTGATGTGTCTAGACAGGCTCTTTCACATTTGACCTCACAATCTTCAGTGATGCCTTTTTTAGGCTCAACCATTCGGTTTAACTTTTATGGAATCTACATGCCAGTTCAAAATTATTAGACAGCTAGTCAGATGATAAAAGCACATCCAGGCCTTCAAGATTGAGAACTGGGCCAAACAAGGGAGGAACTGTGACCAGCAGGGCAAAATGGAATCCTAAAAATTAGTTTTATTTTTTTCTCTAAATGTTTTTGCTTCATTCTTTAATTGATAAATATCTAGATATATGTATTTAGTTTTCTGAAATAATAAATACTGATATGAAAGCATAGACGATTATTAAAGAATTTACCAATATAAAATTAGCATAACTGTGTTTTTTCTGTGAGATAATGTTTTTGCAAATCTGAGTTTTGTTTTTATTTGTTTATTGAGGGGGGTGATCCTGAAATTAGGATAGAATGGAACACAGGAATTATTCTATGTTTTTTCTTATATTTGACCAAGGTTTATCTGCTGGCATTACGTTGGTGCTATTTTTTTCTGGACTTGATGCTGTCAGTTCTAAACTGCCCTGACAAGGGGACAGACTGTGTATCTCTCTCATTCTTAGATACTCTGAAGTTGTCTGGAGAGCTTTATTATGATCTGGTTTCCTTTCATCTCAGGGTCTCACACTACTATATGCTTCCTTCTTTTATTTTGCATCTGTTTACACTAAGAAATTTATGTACTTTGGGAATTGGAGATAAAATTTCATTGGAAATAAGAATCCAAACTATCAAAATCTGTTCTTGAGAAGCTTGCTTTTCCTTTTGTACCTCGTCTGAAGACATGATTGTCTGTGTTCTGGTAGTCTCGAAAAGGAACAAAGGTCATCTCAAAATCATAGAGATCTTAAGGTTATTTACTTTGAATTTTGAAATGATATTTAGTCACATTATTGTACCATAGGATTTAGAAGTTTAGAACTATGTTTACAAAAATATTTACAGATCACAGTAATATTGTTGGTTATGTATTTATTATTATAGACAAGCAAATGAAAAAAGACTAAAACCAATGATAGAAAAATGGCAAGTGAAAATTGTAGTTCATCTTACATTGGTCTGCCTTTCTCATTCAAATGGTTTTTTTAGAACATTTAAACATTGAAAGTAGAAAAATGATTCATTTATTGAGGGTTTTGACCAACAAAAGAAGACTTGCTATTTAATGAGCTTTTCCTTATTCTCCCCATATAGACAGACAATCAAATGGCACAGCCTTCAATCTTGGGACGATATGGTTAATAACAGAGGTATAAAGAGTCATGAAGTCTGATTTCCTTGCTCTGAATTCAGTTTGAGTCATTTGTTTTATGTAGTCTTGGTAGAACTCATCCGTATAATTAAATTGGGGCCAAATATATCACAAAAATTCAAGATGTACACTAGGAAGCTTTGTTGCTTACCTGGACTCAATCTTTCTAAAACATTCTTCACTTTCTAGACTACAGTTGGTTTTAACATAAAGCTGTTATTTAAGGCAGATATCACCATCTGCAAAGGAGTTGCTTCTAGTGGACTTATTTTTTCCCGAGGTAGAGTAGAGAATTTGTCTAACTTTTATTGCCTGAGATTCTTGAACTTATTTAGGGGAGTCAAACTATTCTAATGATTCATTCATTGGTGGTCTGCTCTGCCTTTTGTAAAGTTATTTCTTGTTTTTATACATGTGAAACAAAAATTAATCTATATTTTATTTCTACATCTGTTCAATATCATTTGTTATTCCTCTTCACTTGATACAAGTATGATAAAACTTCAGGAAAATTTCTCAAATGAAGACTAATAGTTGCTTCCCTTTTTGTTCTGATAACTCAAGATAAAATATAGCAAACATAAATTCAAATCTGTGCACCATTAAAGTTCACAAAAATATTGTCATTGTTTTGGTGGGGAGATTAGAGTACAGTTCTCATTTCTCCACAAATGTAGATTTTCCCCATACTCGCAGATCTTCTACTCTTGGTCTGTTTACTTGCAGCACTTACAAGCTATTTCACTGATAACAATATTTGCTTGGTATTTCTTAAAGAGATATTTGTACCCAAAGCAATCACCACACAGAAAGCTTCTTGAAGATGCGTTTGAAAATGAGCAGAAAAATAATTTATTTTGTAAAGAATAGGAAAAAAAGAAAATATATAGTTGCTAATGCCTAGTCCACCACCCATTTAAAATTGGAGTGCAAATGGAAAAATTGAAAGGATGCTTGGAAAGGAATAAACTTTCACACATTTATAAAATAAAGTTTATCATAAATACCTCCAAAAATCTCTGTTAGTGTCACATTTCCAAGATCTAAATTACAACCTTTGTTCATCTTACAAATAATACAAATTTGTTGGTAAAGATTTTGTAAAACACTGGAACAACAAGGCCTTTTGTACTGTATAACTTTTTTGAATGCCTATAACAAATGAAGGTGGGATGATAGTAAATTACATGAGATGGAAAATGTTTGGAAAATAAAAACAAATTTCTCAACAATTTTAACAGTAACATTCAATGAGACATGTGGCCTTAAAAACTTAAGACGTAATATAAATAATTTCCTAAAACCACTTGTTGCATAATACAAAAAACACACAAAGGATATATTTATTCTATAGCAACCAAAATACTAATAGATCAGAAAATATGTAAATTGAGGCATGATACCAGGCATAGTTAAAACAAATGTAATGCATAGGGAAAGATTAGAACAGTTGAGTAGAATCAGACAGATGCAGTATGAGGCACTTGTATGAAGGAAGGAGTTTGGACGCATCCTGGTTGCATTTCACAGAGCACACAGGTGTGGGAGTGGTTAAAGAAGAGTGCAAAGTTAGAAATGTAAAGCCATCCATAAAGATTCACATGGGTGTGAAATACAGAGGGGTTCTTGTAAGATAGAGCTAGGATTTTCATCTTTCAAAGGGATTCAGTCTTCTACAGAGAAGAGAAATACCTCTACTTCCCAGACTATAAGAAAGTGGGTAGCTTTTCTACATTAAAATTCCATGTGTGGTATCAAGGCAATATTTATCAAATCAGGAGCACCTGAGATTATTTACCACACATTCGCCACTGGCGTCAACACTGCCAGAGTCTTTGTCTTGATTGGACCAGAGCAGTCATGAGTTGAGAGAGCAGGAGATAGTCCAGGACTCAAGACAGAAACTCTTAACATTTCCTGATTTGCAACATTCATACTTATCTTGTTTGAAAGGAAGAAATTGATTAAAAGATTATTATAATCAACCAGCTAACAGAAGTATGCTCTAACAGTTTAAGCATTATTCTTACAGAATTCTTGATTGTTCTCTTACATTCTTTGGCATGAAGAAAATAAGTATTTTGGAGTATGTCCTTCAAATATTTCTCCTCTTCTATTCTGTGCTCTAAAATTCTTATCAATGTGTTCTTTCCAACATAGTTGCCATTAAGTTTAAAGAATGTGAATACATTCATGAAAGCATGTCTTGGAGGTGAATCATTCAGTTTCTTAAAATATGTTCATGGTCAGCTATTCTAAAATTTCAGGGCTAGAAATGTCTCAAGTTAACCCTTCTTTATGACTGAGTAGTACTCCACTGTATAAAAAAACCACAACACATCTTTATCTCTGCCTTGGTTGATGGGCATTTGGGCTGTTTCCAAGATTTAGCTATTACAAATGGTACTACTATAAACATGAGTGTGCATATATCTTTGTCTATGTTGCTTTTAATTGTTTCAGGAAGATACCCAGAAAGAAAATAACTGAGTCAAATGGAACCTCTGGTTTTAGTTGAGGAATCTCCATATTGATTTTTATAGTGGTTGACTAGTCTACTCTCCCACCAACACTGGAGAAGTGTTTTTTTTTTTTTCGTCACATCCCCACCAACATTTTTTATTGATTTATTTGTTGATAATAGCAATTTGTTCTTGAATAAGATGAAATCTCAGCATTGTTTTAATTTACATTTCTCAAATGTCCAGTGATGTTGAACATTTTTTCACGTATTTATATGTCATTTCTACTTTTTCATTTGAGAAGTGTCTATTCATTTCAGATGCCCATTTTTGGATGAAGTCTTTAAATTTGGGAGGTAGGATATTTTGAGTTCTCTATATATTCTAGACAGTAATCCTTTGAGGACCAACTGGCAAAAATTTTGCCTCTCTCTGTGGGTTGTCTGTTTACTCTGTTGGTGATTTCTTTTGCTGAAAAAAAAAAACTTTTTAATAAGATGAGACCCCAGTTTTGTCATATTTCTTGTGCAAGGTTTTGTTCATGAAGTCTTTCCCTACACCTATGTCTTCAAGACTTCTATCTATTCTCTCTTTCGGCATATTTAGTGTTTCTGTTTTAGTATTTAGATATCTGATCCATTTTTATTTTAATTTGATGCTTGGTGAGAGATAGAGGTCTAGTCTTTTGATGTACCTTGAGACTACTCTTAAGTGAAATAAATGGGACACACATTGTTTCTTTGGCATGAGAAATACAAAATGTAAATACCGACCAAAATGTATAATAGATAATAGATACCGTGAAATAGTAAGAAAATGTTCCAATAGGAAGGGGAGCTAGGGATAATGGAAGGGGAAAGGAAAGAAGGGAAAAGAAAACAATGATAAAATAAGCAATAAATGGAAGCAAATCTTTTGTAAATAAAGAGAGAAGAGAGGGTAGGGGAATGGGGAAAAAAAATGAATCAAGATACAAATTCCTTATGATGAATGTGATCATTATGTAGATCTAAAATGGACCAATAAATTTAATTAATTAAAATAAAATAAAGTAAAATTTTAGAACTAAGACACAACATATTTCCTCTAAGGACCCAAACTAGAGGAAACAAATAAGCACATGTATGTGCAGTGTTAAAAACAGAATCCCATAAGGTGTAACACTTTGTATTTCTATGGCTTTCTTTTATGGTTCCCTGAATGTCACCTGCTGATTGTTGGAAGTTCTCAGAAAGATCCTTCTGCGTGTACCCAGTAAAAAATCTTTTAACTTTCACTGACAGTCACATTCACACCTAATTTCCAGGCAAATGAAACCAAACTGGCTCCTGCCATAAGGCTCCAGAGCTTAAATGGCATCCAGTGGAGCAAGGGATAATGATAAACCATTTCCCAGCAGGTTCTTCTGTCTCCACCAAGTCCCACAATGCTGCAGCTGCTGCATCTACCCTGACAAGCTAGTTCTCACATACTAGGTTGTCCTTGATGTTCTAGAATATTCAATATATTCTCTGAAAAATTTGATTCACTAAAGCCTGGAATATTCCAAGCAATAATAATTCATGCTATCAACATCTTAGAAGCATCTCTCAGGACACAGTTTATAAAGTTCCTCATGACGGTATGTATTGGATGTCTCGTACAAGTAAATCCTAGGCAAAACCTTTGGACTCTATGAAAGTAAATTTGTATGCAACCTTTTATTGAAGAAACTTGAATATGCTAGTATTGTGAATCTCCTAAAAATAAAACATGATTTTCTACTCTGCTAAAGAATATTAGTTCATAGTATTCCTGTTTGTGAGGCTTCTGATAGAACTAACTTTCCAAAGAATGTTGTTTCAGAAAACTGTCTTAGGTTTTTTATGAAGACAGCTCTTTTATGGTTAAATATTGAGTAAGTTGTTGTTTTAAGTATACATATGCAACCTCTGCCTTTCTATTTTACCCAAAAAGCTTAAAAAACAATAGTAAAAATACTTTCCAGAAATAGATTATGTAATGCAATGTTTTAAAAGTAACATTTAAAAAGTAGGTTGTGAAGATAAAAGTATAGCAGCCGGTTGGAAAAATGTTGTAATAATTTAAAATACTTTGCAAATATGTATTTTAAAAGGTATCTGTAGATTTCTTTAATGAATATCTTTCTCCAGGCATTGTACACAGATTGTTCTGTTGATTTTTTTCAGTTCCCTTTTTCTTCATCTCCAGATATCAAAATCATACCTTTAGGATCTGATTCACCATAATTTGTTTGTGTGTCTGTTTTTATTAGCTGAACAGATATGACCATTCAAGGACTTCAAAGTTTAATTCCTTTATGTTTAAAAGAATAATAATAGTAACCAACATATTTTAGACACATTTATTTATTATAGAATAACATTTATTATAGAATAAACATGCCTACCAAATATCTAATATGCAATTAAAATAAAGTGTATGACATACAAACTTTTATATCTATTTAATAATATCAGAAATATTGTTTTACTATTACATAAAATCTCCTCAAAATTATGGTTAGAATAAACACATATACTTGCAATTAACAGTAGTATCACAGTTTGTATGAAAATCTAAATATGCACCAAACTTTGTTCCCTAAATGATCAAACATGGGGGAATTACATTTTTAATGAAATTCTGCATTGAATTGGTGGATTTATCTCCATTGCTCAGTTTTTTTCCAAGTTAGCTACCCATCTTGAAATATTGTCCTACCACAGTACCCAAAGAAATCAACAGTTGCCTAAGTAATTTACAATAATCTTAATTTAGAGAAACACTTTCCTGTACATGCTTATAATATCCTTGTACTAATTTTTTCATATTGAATAAGAAATCATGTATGTAGAAGCCAGGCGTGGTGGCGCACACCTTTAATCCCAGAACTCAGGAGCCTGAGGTAGGCAGAGCATTGTGAGTTCGAGGCCAGCTTGGGCTACAACATGAGCACAAGGCCGGCTTGAGCTACATAGTGTGACCCTGCCTCAGAAGGCTAGGGCTGGGAGTTTGGCTTAACAGCTTAAGCACCTGTCTGGCAGGCACGAGGTTGTGAGTTCGATCCCTGGTGCCACATGCACACAAAATAATTACATATTTATATTTTTACTTTCATGCTGAACAGCAATGTAAATGTCACCAGGCACCACCTCTTTTTTTGGTTGTCACCATATCTCAAACTTCTAAGGTAGCGCGTGGTGCACAGTGGGAGCTCTATCAATATTTATGCTACTGACAGATTATACACTCTTTGCTATTTGTGGCAAAGCATGCATTTGATTATGTCTAAGTTATGGAAATACTGTCTCCCAGTATATGTAGTAGTTCCTAGCTCAGAAACAAAAAGCAAAAAATCCTGAGAATAAATTTAGGCAGCTATGAAAGATGTGTCCTGTGAAATTTTTATTTTTTTAATTATAAAATTTATGTAAGGGAAACTGATCATGTGTATTTAAGGTAGCCCAATACAAACAGGAAAAGATTTACTTGTCTTCAGATGTGACCTATTACAAGCCTGTGTGCAGAAGTACATAGACAGAAACAGTGGTCGGGAAATAAGAGAAAACAGTGAAGAAGGCTGATAATATGAAAAACAGTTATGAGACAAATCAAAGATAAAATTGACCAATGAGATTGTTGTGTTTAGTAGAAAATAGAAATAACTGGTCACAGATAATTTAGTATATCAACCATATGGTCTGCTTAGGAAGAGCAGATATCAATTCCATAAGCCTTGAGGGATTTTGGAAGGCATGGCAACTGAACAGTTCAACATGGGTCGAGCTGACACAAGGCAGTATTGCAGAAGCAATTGAAGCCGTTCCGCCCGTTGACTTACGCTATTTGTGTCTCAGAGAGTGCATTAGCATTAAGAAAATGAGGCTAGCATTTGCTTTAGATTCATCATTTTTTTAAAAAGGAGGATCAAGCTATAACCAGTTAATACTTCCTATCAAGAAACAGCCTTCTATGCAGAACCATTTTTACGATGATTTAACGTCAGATTTTTTTAATCATTTCTTTCTCTTTATTAAACTTAGTCCCGAGCTCCTATTTTCCATATCCTGCTGTTAAGATGATTCCTTAAATCTACTTTATGGTGTGCCAAAGTAGAAATACTTTCCGTGATTATTTTAGACTTCAATTTAATAAAAAAAAGAAAAGAAAGAAAGAAAGAAGGAAAGAAAGAAACTCATTTTTCTTGCTTCTAGCTAACTATACCTTCAGGGACAGTTATTAGATGTGCATGCAAAGAAACTGCAAACTTTACTGACAAAGAATTAAATAAATAGAAATAAAATTATTTTGAAGAGAAGCCTGGTGATGTTGAAGTTGAGAAATGCGGTAACTAAGTACTCTTTTGAAACATAAAAACTAAC
Organism: Dasyprocta punctata; assembly: GCA_004363535.1. Taxonomy (NCBI): domain Eukaryota; kingdom Metazoa; phylum Chordata; class Mammalia; order Rodentia; family Dasyproctidae; genus Dasyprocta; species Dasyprocta punctata. The sequence goes on along the minus strand of RJWM01014779.1, from coordinate 28,240 downwards.
TTGTGTTCAGATCAACAAATATGACCACAGGAAGCAAACTATTATGGATTTCAAAGATAAAATTGACTAGAGAATCAGAAAACGTATATTTCTTTTTGCTAATACTGCCCTCTAGTGGAACAAAAGCCAACAAAATAAGAGCATGATTTTGTGGAGTTGAGTTTATTTTTAATTTACTGAATAACAATATTTGTACAGAAACAGATTTATGTACATTTTTCTGTGGTTGTCCCTGAAGCATAAATGTAATGAACTATTGATTATGCTTGTTGGCATTGCATTTCAATAAATTTTCTCATTTGAAGGAATGCTTTGTGGAAGAAGTATGGGCAAATGACTGTGCATCGTGGCCACAATAAAAGATTACAACCCTGAAATATGTACAATATGCCATAAAAAGAAATACTGCTACAATATAACTTTATTGAATTATTCTTCATTCTGTCAATGGCCAGAGAAATAAAGAGGGAGGAGAAACAATCTTTTAATTGTCTTCAGTTATTTATAGTCTTATATTGGTGTGTAATCAGTTTTTGTAGAATAGATTATATAAGTATCCACTGTACATTCATTTAGAAGATGAATCCAATGTATAGTACCCCAGGAAAAAAGCCACATAACCAACACTATAAACAATATTGATACAATTGTAAAATCACATTTTTTTCCTGTAGAATCAAATTTTCCACAAAATGCCTCATTATATTAATATTTAAAGCTTTTTTCTGGTGAGTGGGAGACAAAGAAAATTCATAGGAGTTGATTCAGCTTTAGAAACTCATGTAGGTAAAATTGAGCTTTTTAACCTTCAAATGCTACTATTTAGGAATGCAAAAATATTCTCGTTGTTTTAGTTACAAGGTGCATTCATTAAATTAATCAACACTCTTGAAAGAGCAGGAGAAACTGTGCAAATACTTACCACAGTACCTCCTGACTGGATCCCTCAGACCAATCCCCAAACACCCCTCCTTAAGGAGAACCAGTGCTTCCTAAACTCCTACTTGTTTCTGTCCTTTATGCATTCATTTATAAAGAAAATCTTTCTCTTGAAAGAGGCTGTGTTTACCATATGTCAAAAGGAAATGATATCTTTTGTTTTTCAATTTGTCTATAAAGATGTATTTCTTATTAGGGTCTGCAGTTTTGTTCACATTCACAACTCAGAAGTCTATTATGAACATAAAAGAACTCTTTAAGTGTAAGAGATAATTATTCTGATTCTTTTGCAAAAAGTGAAATTTACAGTGGGTTCATTTCACTGTGTGGGAAAATTGCGGTGTCTGGATAAACATCAAAAACTATGTTGAACTTTTCTTTTTTGTCCTTTAGTTCCAAATGTGAAAAATGTTACTGGGGTGGAAGGCAAGTAGATAATTAGCAAATTTAGCTTCGTACTTAGTTATGTTTGACCAAAACTACCTACCTAAGTACATAAAACACTGCAAATTATGATATCACAAAACACTATTTCAACTATTTTAGTGAACGTCACTTATTGATAAAAATGATGTGTGATTCTCCATAAATTATAAAATGTTTCAGAAAAAAGAACGATCTTGCCCCTCAGAAGAGAGGGTTACTTATTTCATCTCGCCATATACATAGGTTTATTCGGGCAAGGTCAATTTCCTCTCTGTGAATTTTTATCTTTACTGGTCAAACAGCAGTTTAGTCATAAATATAGGGAGTTACTACAGTATTCCCCGTCCTGAACAGTGGCTAAAACATGGAAGGCACTTAATAAACAAGTATTGAATTAGTGACACTGGCGATTCCCTCTAAAATGCCTGTCAGGAATGAGAGTATTGGAATTGAGTGGATGAAAGGGTGAAGGGCAAATGGGTTATGTGATAAGAGCTGGCATCAATGTGGTAACTGTGTCTCTAGCCTGGTTTCACCTGAAGCACTAACCACATAATTGTGTTCACAGGACATGAATGATTATCCTCCGGTGTTTAGTAAACGAATCTACAAAGGAATGGTGGCTCCAGATGCAGTCAAGGGTACGCCTATCACAACAGTCTACGCTGAAGATGCAGACCCTCCTGTAAGTAAAAGACATGGATTAGCACTTTGAGCTGTACAGAGGAAAAATTTTAGCTCTCATAAGTGACCCCGTTCCCAAAACGGCAAATGTGGTCCGTGAGTGCTACACTCTCAGCCACTTAAATACCTTTGCTTATTGCATCCACAGGTACAGACCACATTTCAAATAATTATTATTAAACTTAGGCAATGAGGGACAGAATTTTCTGTTAAAATTCAAATTTACCACTTTATCAGTTTATCTAGTGCCAGTGATACATATATGTGAAAGAATTGCCTGTATTTGGACATGATTAGAGTCTCTTATTTAGAACTGTGTAGTTCAGTATCAACAGGTTTTATACTTACATATTTTTGCCTTTTTTCATGAACAAGCAGTATTTTGTTGACAAACTTTAAATCACCACATAATATAGAGCTTAGGGGATATAGCTCAGTGGCACAAGTGTCTGCCTGGCAAGTGCAAGGTCCTTAGTTTGATTCCAGATACAAAAAGAAAAAAAAATATATATATATATAAAATTAAAAAATAAAAATAAAAAATATATATAAATAAATATATATATAGCTTGCTTGAATGTGTTTACTTTAGGAAACTAGAATCTCAATATTACTTTTTGTACATTATTAATACATTTTTTAATCATACAGAACTTTACTTCTTTTGAGATAGCCCAAATTACCATTCAAGACAGAATTTTTAACTAAAATAGTGTGACAGAAATGATGTAAATTTCCCTCAATGGTATTTTACTTTTGCATTTAAAATAATAACAAAGCAATATTACCTTCCTAAAAGTACTTCCTATAAAAACAATCTAGAATGCTTATTTAAAAATCTTTATTCTCTTAAGTACTAAATAGTGGACATTTCACATTTTATTTTGAGTTATCTCACATCACGTAAGTCAGTATCTGATAGTTTCCTGAAAAATATAAATAAAATTTTCAAATGAAACATTTTTGAAAAGTAAGAAAAAGTTTACTCATTTTTAAAAAAATTTTTATTCACACATATTTGCAATGCGTGATGATTATATTCATCACACGGACTTAGAGCATGTACCAATCTTAATTTTTATTATGTACACTTCTCTTCTCCATCCCTCTATTTCTTGGTTTCCTTCTTAAGTGATTTATAAATTCTGTTTTATACTGCTAACGTAGAAAGTATTTCCATAACAATTTTATTTAATAAAACGCGAATGGCAGTCACATTTTCAACTTCAGTTGCGATAGGAGATATAAAGACTGTATGCTGATTATAAGGTCTTGGAAAATAATAATGTTAACATGAAAGCAATGACCTTTAATTTAGAAATCTCTTTGCCTAAGAGTACTAAAATGTTCCTGAAATAGATTTATATCATCTTGGGAAATATGATAGACAAAATTTTATATGCTTGAACCCACCAATAAAGATAGTTAATATGAACTGATGGTTAATGTATTTTTTAAGTAAACTGTCACAGTACAAAATGCTTTGAAACTAGTAATATGCATTCAGTTCTATTCACCATATTTTTTTTTTATTGAGCATCAACTGCATAGTATTCACTGTGATAACCAGTTTTTTTGTCTCAAGATACTGACAATCCTATGGAAAGACAAAATGAGTAGTTGTAACACAGTGTATGAAATGAGTGTATGCAAACACATTATTTTAACATGCTTACTTATATAATTTATTAACAGGGAATTTAAGATAGTATTAAGTCTAACGACATTAATGATGAATAATTAAAAGTAACGGTGTTGTACGCTCATATCTGACTTTGGTATGTGGCTTGACATTTAGATCACATTCATCAGTATGAGAGAAGTTGCCTTAGTCTGTGGCCTGCTTTTTTTTTTAAAGTTAAAGTACTTATTTTTAAAAGTCTCTGTTTTCAGACCTTGAAGCTCTTTTGCATAAAAGAATTAGTCATCTTAAATTCTAAATTTTAGCATTTCACATGATGTTGACTTTAGAGAAAAGATGAATGCAAGAAGCAATTTGATTGAAATACTGATTGTGCTTGTTTCAATATGTACTTCTCAGATTCTGTTTCAGTTCTTGAAATATTAACAATCTTTTAGTTAATATTGTAATTCATAACTGATGTTTTGAATCATTTTTGTAAATAAATCCATTGAATAAGCATAGTCACTATTTGTTCACATGCCAATCCAAAATAGAAGCTCAATTTCAAGAAAAATTTTAGAAGCAAGGCATTATATTACATAATTTTCAAAAATAATGTTTTATTTTTATTTTTATTCTTATTTTATATAGGTGCCATAAAGATACAATAAGTATTTAGAAGATGATCTTGCCAAGTGTATTCTATTCTGTTATTATTATAAATGTTTACTAATTAGAAGGAAACAGTTTTAATTTCATTCTCTTCAGAGCTCTCATGTCAATTGCAGTACTTGTTCTAACTATCTATTATCATACTGTGTGTTGTTTAGTTAAGAATCTCTCTTCCAAACATAAGTTCTGGGCAGGAATTAAAATTTATTCCAGTTCAAATTTCTGTATCTAACTCAGAGACTTGTACTCAGTTATCTACTAGGAAAACTTTGAATATAATTGAGTAGATGCATAAATTAATGGTTATTTCTGTATTCTCCAGTTTGGGCATTATGTACCAGATACTTAGAAATTTGATTTTGTGTGATTCTAGGAAACTTTCATAATATTGTCAAGCCTTAGTTTGGGCACTTGGGGCTGAGAAGTGAATGACGTGAAGTGCATTCATGTTTAGCATAGCTTCTGATCTCTCATATCTTAGATGTTTCTACTATTAAGGAACAATATTTTTCATTTGTAGAGATTGAACACATTGCTTTGTAAAGTGAGAATCACCCATTTCTATCTAGAAAGTAGTAACAATAAAACACTTTTTAAGTAACAAAGGAAAATAAAACAGTATGGTCTGAAAGCTAGAGAGCATTATAGCTGAATAGAAATTAAGCATTACAAAATGCATATTGTGCATAACTAAAGTGCTCTACAGGAAGAAAAAAATCATTCAGAGATTTTCCCCCAACTGAACTTTAACTGTTAGAACTTTATTTTCTGCCTTGCCTTTGTGGCACAATTGGCATTATGTAGTCCACAGGTGATATGAGTAGTAAGTGACTGACCATTTTGGGTATTAAAAACTTCTAACCTTTTCTTTTCTTCATCAGAGATTTCTTACTTCAAATTTCCATAAAACAAAATTGCAAGTGTAATTTCCATTTGCATATTTTTATTTTGTCTTTAACTGCAGGCCAGGACCCTTCATACAGGAGCTCTGTTTGTGATCAGTGCTTGACAAATTAGAATCCTTTATGAGCAAGTAGATATAGAACAATTGAAATAAATAAATGGAGTTCATTTTTTGCTCATTTTCAATAAATGAAGTATTGTTAATCCATGAAGGTTTACTTGTCACACTTAGACAATGCTTTTCAATTAATGCATTTTAGATATTTGTTACATTCTTGTTTGCTTAAGATTGTAACTGGAACATGTTTAATATTAGTAGTTTCGAAAAACATATATTTACATACATAACATTGTGGGAAAATTGTGTGGTCATTGAAACATTTTTCTAGCCTTTGTTATTGATTTATAAAATAAATACACATCATAAAAATATATATTTTCTATAGAAATCTGTTTTGAAATAATTTCCAAACACTAAGTATCCTTACTATACATTTTAACAGAAAATATATAAAGAAAAATTTGTTGCAAGTGTGGAGTTTTTTTTTTCTGTTATGTGTATACTTAGCCTTTTCTAAGTTCAGATATGTTAAAGAAGGCATTATTTGCAGTGTTTTCACAACTGTTTTTACCACTCATATCAATCTTCCAAGTGTACTTTTGCTAATATCTAGAAAATGAAAAAAATGGCCAGCTTTTATTCTTTGCTATGGTGCATACTTTGTGTTTTATTAAAATGTCGTGATGTCACAAATTGACACAGTGAATTATGGTTATCTTCTCAAAATATTTACAAATCCAAATAGGCATTCTATAACAATTTATTGGCAAAGTGCATAGCAGTACAAGAAAAGCAATAATTGATTTTTCATAATTTGGTGCTTGTTTGTATTATGTGATGTAGTGAAACTTAGAGCCAGAAATTTAATAAAAATTTATTTTAATCTCCAGGTTGTATGATTCATCTGTGTCATTTTCCTTTAATATATCTACTGACCATTATTCACCATAGACTGACTGGTGATAGTATGCTGTATCAATTCAAGTTGTTGCTAACAATGTAGGAAAACCTCTGGTTTTACAGATAGGCAGCCATTAACTATGATTGGTGACCCTTGGGGCTGGGGTAGGGAAAGTTTATACAGCTCAATGGTTCTTTTTCTTCACATCAAAGTTAAATAGGGAAATAATCAAGAACTGTTTTCACTGTGAATGTCAACTTGTGAAATCTGAGATGATGTAGCCCCAGTCTGAGTCCCTTTGGTCTCAAATACTTAATTAGAAAGAAAGCACACCATGAAACAGTTGGGGTTTAATCTTTAAAGTGTCAGTGGGTTATAATTATGTTTGAAAGTGTAAATGGGTATAAAAAGGAAGGTTTTATAAGAAAGTATAAGCATCATTAAGAGCTAGAAAACTGTATCTGCGTGCTTTAAAAATTGTGTTTGTTTTTTCTTTCTGAGACATATATAACATATTATATAGTACTATAATTATTGTTATGTCATTTAGTTACATTTTCATATCACTTGTGATTGACATTAGAATTAACCATTTCAGATATAAATATTGCTCTTCTAATTTAGAAACTGTGATACTTACTGAAAATCAAGGTGTATTTTTCTTTTATGATAAGTGGAAATATGCATAAATGTGTTTCAATCTATATAAAGCATCTTTCACACTCTGTGAAGTACCAATAATTTTCATCTTCATTTGTTTTCTTTTGGTGGGAGTAAAGCTCATGAAATCTAGGTCACATACATGATAGGTTTTTGAGGAAATAGAGTAAAATGTAATAGGTTTTCTGTGGAGTTTACTCCTATATTTTCCTCATAGTTTAAATGGTACAAATTTTTTGCTGAATTTGTTGAAGAAATCAAAATAGATGCCCTGAAAGTGAGTCTTTTTTCGTGATCTGGATTCTTGGCCCTTAACACTATCTAACCTAAGGTACTGGTAACTTTTGGTCCTATTCTTAAGTCTGCTTTCAGTTATTTTATCTCCTTGAACATTGCTATGTTTTAGCAATCAACTTAAAATCAAACACAGACCTAGCACACGCTATACACTTCCTAATACTCACTGAATGAATAAGTATGGAAAAACATATTATGTGCTGAATAAATATAAGGATATGGTAGAATGGAGACAGAGCTAAAGCCATGATAATGTCTATAAAGATGCCAGGAAGTTATTCAGAGAATAGAGAAGTGAGTATGTTTTGATATGTTCTGATCCTATTCCAGACAGCAATTCTACTTTTTAAAATATAGGGGAGTCATTGACTGAAGATAGAAAAAGTTGGCAGAGAATACGTATCCAAAAATTATAGTGTCAAAAACATGTATATGTTCATGAATTCATGTAACATGATTTGAACTATGTCTAATTCAATAAATATCAGCCATTTAAAAGAAAGCATTAGAGTTCTGATGTTTTAGAACTGTAGAATCTAAAGCAGATGAAAGGATGGGACCTTCTCACAAGACAACAACACTAAAAGGAGTTCTTCAGGTAGACACGGTTTTGCCACAATTGTTTTAGTCCCTGTCCAAATTGTTTGCCTGGTTTTTTAAAAGACCAGGAATGGATCAGACAGAAATGACCACATTAAAACATTAGAGAAAAATGCAAATATAGGCATCACCTCAAGAGAAGTTGAAGCACTAAAAGTCAATTCATCTTCTAATACAAAAAAAGTAAAATTGTAGACAAGAGGGAAAAGTGAAAAATAATTGGAAATTTGGAGATACATTAGGGGATAAAGAGTGATAAGACTCAGAGAAAGCAAGCCTTAAAAGTGTGGGGTAGAAATTAGCCACTGATGTGTTACAAATGAAAAGACACATTCAATGGAGAGAAAAGAAATGAATGGAGAAGGACTTTGCATGCACAGCCAGAAGACTAAAATCTAAACAAAGAACTATAATTCTGTTCATTCAAGGGCAATGTTGATAATAAATTGACTTCTGGTCCCTTAATGCTGTTTCCTTTTTCTTTTTCATATATTTGTGTTATTTGGAGGTGTGAATTTTATTTTTGGGTTATTTAGTTCTTTTGTCATTATTAGTTTATTTTTACCGTATTTTCTTTGAAAATTTACATATATATTCTCTATAAAATTATTTATGAATTTTTCATTATATTTTCTCATACATTTACAATACTCATTTATATTTATTTCTATTTTTATGCATATCATATGAGATTTATACCATATCATTTCATATTCTGACCCAATGAATTTTAAGAATACATGTTTTGTAAATTGCCATATGCATTAATCTTTATTCACTTTGCTTATACATACAACATAACCTTGACAAACTACTAGGATACTGATTCAAAATTTTTGTCCTTTAAAACTACATGAGTAGGCATTGCAGTACACACCTGTAATCCCAGCACTCAGGAGGCTGAGGCAGAAGGATTGCCACAAGTTTGTAGCCAGCCTGGGCTACATAGTGAGTTCAACTTCAACTTTAATTGCAAAATGAGACCCTGTCTCAAAAAATGAATAAAAACAGAAACAAAAAACTGTAGCTAGGAGTTTCTCCTCTTTGACCATTATTTAATATTATAGAAAGGTGAAGCAAAATAATTTTTCTTCATGTTTTAGTTATTCTCTATATTGAAATTAATGTTTTTACTCTTGTATACCTAGATGTTGTGTTAGCTATTTTTTTCATTGCTGAGTCAAAATATCTGGCATCCAAAATTAAAGAGGGGATGCTTTATCTGGCTCATAGTCTATAGGTGCCAATGGAGTCTATAGAGGTTCCAGATCAGAGTTGACTGACTCCAAGGTAGGATGACATAGGAGAGGCGCATCTCAGAAGAGAAAGAGTTCATGGCAGGCAACAGCAGCAAGCAGCAAGCATTAAACAACAAGCAGTGATCTTTTCGCCCCATATATTTTATCAAGGGTGGGTCGTGGGACAGCTTTAATCTTGGCATCACACCATGAATCAATTCCAGCATCACATTCTTGACTCCAGCAGCACACATCCTAAATCCAGCCACCATATGAGGCTTTGGGAGAATATCTAGAAACAAGCTGTTACAGATGTTATTTTTCTATTTTAAATAGCAATTCTATTTTAAATACCAATGTTATACATTAAATAGCAATTCTATTTTAAATACCAAATACAGATGTTATTTTTCTATTTTAAATAGCAATTCTATTTTAAATACCAATTTAAATGTTCATCAGCTCAAAAATTTTGAGTGTTTTTTTGTTTTTTGTCTTTTTTGTGGCACTGGGTATCAACCTCACAGCCTCACGCCTACCAAGCAGGTGCTTAAACCGCTGAACCAAACTCCCGGCCCTAGTTTTTTGAGGCAGAGTCGCACTATGTAGTTCAGGCCAACGTTGCGCTCACATTGTAGCCCAAGCTGGCCTTGAACTCACAATGCTCCTCCTACCTCAGCTTCCCGAGTGCTGGGATTAAAGGCGTGTGCCACCATGACCGGCTAGTTTTGAGTGTTTTTAAGGATGTGAGCTCTGGACTAAGACTGATTTGAATTCCATAAACCCTAACACTGCCTATCCCTGTGTTCCTGGGCAATTCACTTGGTCATTCTGTCCTTTAGAATCAAATTATTTATTATTAAATTACTACATTTAGAAAATTAGAAACAAAAATAGCACAACTGAACAGCATCCATCCATTTTTCTCCCGCCCAGCCCTTCAACCACCGTTCTACTCTCTGTTGCTCAGGGTCTATTTTATTTTAAAGTCCTCATGTATGTAAAGACAGTATTTTTCCTTCAGCTGACTTACTTACTTAGCATAATGTCCTTAAGGCTCATCAATATTTTTGCAGATGGCAAGATTCTGTTCTTTCAGAAAGAAAGGTTTATTTAAGCTCACAATCTATAGTGGTTTCAGTCCATAGTCTGCTGGTTCCATGGTAGGGTCGCATGAGAGAGGGACATTGCAGAGGAGAAACAACAGTTCATGGCAGGGAAGTGAGGAAACAGTAAAAGCAGCAAGTAGTAGTAGTAAAAGCAGCAGCAGCAGCAGCACAACCACAACAGTAACCAGCCTGCCTTCCATCTAGGCTGCAAACCTATTTCTCAATGCCACCCACACCCAGGGTGGGGCTTCCATGATGCACACCCTTGATCCCAGTATAATGCCCTTAATCAACATTCACACATCCTAATCCACTCACCTTTGAAATTCTATGCCTATGACCACGTGGAGCTTTGGGAGGCCATCTACATATAAGCTGTAACAATAGGACTAAGGAATCATATGATAGTTCTGTTCCTAATATGTTGAGAAATTTTCATACTGCTTCCCACAGTGGCAGCATCATTTTTATATAGCAACAGCAATGTACGAGTACACCAATTTCTCCATGTCCTTGCTAATCCTTACCTTTTAAATAATAATCATACTAGTAGGTGTGAGGTGATATAGCACAGTGGTTTTGGTATTTCATTTCATGATGATTAGTGATATTCAGCATGGTTTCATATACCTATTGGATATTTGTGTATCTTGGAGAATTGTCTAGGCAAGTTCTTTGCATAGTTCTGTGATATTTGAGAGATTTTATTACTCTAGAGATCTGATTATGATAGTATGCCTGTATTTAATAATAATGTAATATAAAATTAAAGGATTTTTAGAGAGTAGATTTCATGTTACAAGCTTTTGCAACAATAAAAATTTCTTATCACTTTAGAGTTGGTATACAAAGTAAAAATTGTCATTTATGTGAAATAGTTAATGCCTACCTCAGAATAAACATTAGCTATCATTTGCTTTTGAATTTACTCTGATCTTTTTCAAGTGTGATATCTCTGATACTTGTTTTCTCTGTTTATTATTTTTGTTCTCTCTTGTGTACCTATTGTTTGTGAGCCTTCCCTTTGTCCTTTCCCTATGAATTCTTGGAAATTCCTCAAGAGACTCCTGGAGGGGTGAATAGACCATGGGCATACTATAATTATCAGTGACTTAATCCACTGATATTCATAGCTAAATCTGCTATTAAGATATGGGGCACAGTTTGAGAAGGTGGGTCACTAGGGAAAACTAATCATGGACTTATACTTCTGGAACTATGTGCAAAACTAAACCTTGCCTCCTTTAAATTGCTGATATCAGATATTTTATCCCAGTACTGTGCAAGTTGACCAATACAGTCACAGTAGCACTTTCTTTCTTTTTTTTTTTTCTCACCATTTTCACTAACAGTCTCTTACTATTACTGTAGAGATCAGAGGTCCAGTAACTTCTGTGTGAACTGGGGGAAGGTATGATTTGAATGGGGACATAAGGCAGACACTGGGCTGCTGAACCATCACCCTGACAACTTTTTTCTTTGTTTGATCTTTTCTCAGGATGTGCTTGAAATACAGGGACGGAAGTGAGTGTTGTGTATTCAGGTTTCTATTTGGCTATATTATGAAGCTGGTAATATGCTACAGCTTCTTTGGCTTCGTAGGTACCTTTTCCTGTCTTTCCATTTTCTACTCAGCACCAAGATGTGTTTACTGGAGTCAAGGAATCCCCAAGCAGTCAAGAAAACGCTTATGTTAATGCATGTTGTTATACTGAAGTCTAACATGTTTGTCAGATAACTTAACTTTATGATTATTGTTTAGTGTAACATGTCTTGTAAACTTCTAGCACAGCATAACTTGATAAACATACAGGAAATGAATGGAATATAAGAAAATGTTACTTAATGAAAATGCTGGAAAAAAGGAAAGGAATAACATTATTTTGATGGTCAACTTTCCCATCACTGGGACAAAACACCTCATACCTACAACTGAAAAACGACCTTTCAAATTTTGCAATCTATATATTCTATTATCTCTTCTAATTTAGATCCTGATTCTCCTACCTTGCCTCTTTGTCTTGACATATCCTTTAGATTTTGGCTCAGAATCATTTTCTTTAGAAACTTCTTGACTCTGAAGACAAATTCATGCTATTAATATAATACATCTACATCATATTTTTCTCTTAGAGTTTTTTGAGGTAGTCATTTCCTCTTACTTGACCAATCTTTTTATTATTTTCTTATTCCTTATTTTGGAAATTATAAAGTTATGAAATGACAGTTCAGATTTATTTTACTTAAGTCAGTATCTCTTGCTTGATAAACATTGGTGCACACACATATAATAAATATTGAGTGATATTTATTTTATTTACAAATATCTACACTTTATAGCACATATCATTAATAGATCTATAAAGTACAATTACTTTTTAATTTATTAAAATACTTTTGTCTTCCTACTCTTCCCCTAATTCCCTTCCTTACCAGAGCAATCATTTTAATGCAACCTAAGGAATATCTTTTGAATAGACTATTAAAATATTCTATAGTCTTTCTTTTCTCTCTCTCTCTTGTTATTTTTAGCAAATATCCACCTACTTTGTGTTTTATTGATACTACGTTAGCCCATCTACTTTAGTCTGGTCAATGCAAGGTTGGAGACTATAAAACAGGACTAGAGGATTAATATGGAGTCCTGCGGTTAGGTGAATTTTTTTATGATTCTGTATTTTACCATGTGAAAAGCAGACTGTAGGTCTCTGAAGGAGAAGACATGTGGAATAGACACGAGCCAAACCTGCAGTCTGAAATCAAAACTAGCAAATCTCCAAATGTCTTATATGTCCATAAATAAGAATATCAATATTATTGTGAATCTGTAAGATTTTTGTGTTGTGTATTAAGCAGGATTTTAGAAGAAAAAATTTACTAAGGATATTGAATACATTGTTCAAAAAACTTGATGCAATTATATCATGTTACATGAACCTGTTATTGTCTTTGGATAGCGAGTACAGTATAAGGAGATTTCATTAGGATTCAAGTTAACCAGGCCTTGATTTGTGCCACATAATCTTAACTGTAAATGTCAAGTTAGCCTCAGTTATGTCCTGGTGAGTTTAGAAGGTCATGAAGATAATATTAAAATTCTTGTTTTATCCTAAGAAAAATGGGAGAATGTTAAGGCACTAGGAACATGATTAATAATTACTATTCATATCAATCAGTGCTCACTAGAGAGACAGATTTATTGAAAGATATATAGATACATAAGGACTCACAATGTAGGCTTACAGTGGCAACCCACAGAGTCAGGTGTGGAAAAGTATAGAAGAACTGTGCAGTGGAGATATGAAGGATCCAGTAGAAGGTCGAAGGCCTGGAGCCCACTGTAGAGTTCCATGCAAGTGCATGTTAGGAGTCTGAAGGCTCTGCAGTGGAAGACTGCTGGGTATGTGCTGGAAGACTGAGGAGTCTGGGCTGGAAGCCAGGAGATGATGTCCAATGTGAAGGTGAAGACTGGAGCTTCTCTGAAGAAACAGCAAGTCTTTGTTTGTTTCTTTTTTATTCCACTGAGGTGAGAAGCTTACCCAGGATGGGTCTTCTGTCTTCAGTAAATCCCTTAACCACACCCAGAATTATGCTGATATAATTTATTTGGATGTTTCTTACGCAAGTTGTCACAATTGGTTAACTATCACAATCCAGCTCTTGTCAATTTAACAACCAGACATGCTTCCTTAAAACATAATCTCTAAACACAATCACAAGATCATAATTATGCTGAACATGTTACAACTATTCTGTGTACAAAGAGGAACACATTAATTCCCTCCTCATAACAGCATTTTTTGGGGGTCATGCTTATTCCTAACATTTAATAATTTGAACATTACAACAAAGGTTGAACAGTATTTAAGAACCAATATTAAGTCTATCAACATTATAGTACATACAAAGCATACTAGGAGAGGACTATTACAATTACAGTCCTCATTTCTGTAACTGATCATAGGGTCATAACTAGTATTTAGATCTACCTTCTACTAATCTTTGTGTATTCCCCTGGCGTTCAGCAAGTGCCTCAGCAGGCCTTGATCTTTCCCTAGTGAAAGAATTCATACCGTTATTCATAAAGGTTCTGTAGTATTTGTCGCCCTGTCCAATTTGGAGTGCTGTAGTTTTCACTGACCTATTATAACAGGGCAGGATAATACTAGGAAGTGCCCTGAGGGATCTCCTGCAGTCCGAGTATATTCTTTCTTTCTTCCCTTGTGGAGTAATAGTCCAATTTCCCCTGGATAATTTGAGTCAGCCACTCCTGCCAACACCATAACTCCCATTTTAGTTTGTTTACTCAGAAGCATAAGGGGATAAAAATAACCAGGCAAAAGTCTTAGCTTCTAGTTCATTGTTGTGCTTCCTGGTACAACCCTCTTACTCCCCGGAACTAAAGCTTCTAAGCCAGCAAAGCATGAGGTTTAGGAAATAGAAACCAAAAATTTTGCTAGTGAATATCTAGGGTTAATGATGAGTAATAACATTTCTACTTCCACCCCTTGATTCCTGCCCCCATGAATTCTGAGTTTGGACAACACAGTACCGTATAGTAGATACTGATTCAAAGCTTACATGGCCTTTTGAAGAGCTTTATCCCAGTCCTGCAAGACTTTGCCACCCACTGGCACTGTAACTGTCTTCAAAATACCATTCCATCTTTATATCAATCCATCCACTTCAAGATGATGAGGAACATGTTAAGACCATTGAATTCCATAAGCATGGTCCAATTGCCTCATATCTTTGGCTATCAAATGACCTTCTTTGTTCATAGACAGTTCTGTATGGAATTCCATGATGGTGTGTGTTGCCCTCTATAACTCCACCAATGGTAATTTTGGGAGAAGCATTACTATAAGGAAGGCAAATCCATATCCAGTATAAGTGTCTTTGCCAGTGAGGTCAAGTGCAATCTTTTCCATGATGGAAGTGGTCCAATATTAGCTACCTGCATCCAGGTTGCAGGCTTATCACCCAGGGAATGATGCCACATTGGAGACTCACTGTTTTTCTCTGATGCTTTCATACTGGGCTGATGTTCAGCAGTGGTTGTAGCCAGATCAGTTGTTGCAAGTGGGCATCTGCATTGCTTAGCCCGTGCACAACCTCCATCCCTGCCACCATGGCCTCTCTGTTCATAAGCCTACTGGGCAATGACAGAGGTGACTGAAGAAGGAGGTCGCCTGCTACACAGAACAGATCATCCTATCCACTTGATTGTCAAAGTCCTTTTCTGCTAAGGTCACTTTTTGTTGAGCACTTATCTGGGATATATATATTATTACATCTTGTGTCCATATAGAGAGTTCTATCCACATACTTCATCCCCAGATATCATTGTCACCAATTGTCCAGTCATGTTGCTTCCATGTTCCTGACATTCATGCTGTCTATTGGCTACAGACCATGAATCAGTATATGGTCACACATCTAGCCACTTTTCCTTCCAGGCAAAACATACCACCAGGTGCACTGCCTGAAGTTCTGGCACTGTGAAGATTTCCCTTCACCACTGTCCCTCAGAAATGTCCTGGAAAGGGACTGTAATGCTGAAGATCCCCACTTGTGTGTACAGAAATGGATAATAGTTCTGGGTGTGGTTAAAGGGATTTTCTGAAGACGAAAGGCCCACCTCAGTACACTTGTCACCTGAATGGAATAAAAGGGAAAGGAAGGAAGGCCTGCTTCTATTTCTTCAGAGATGCTCCAGTCTTCGCCTTCACCTCGGACATTGTCTCATGACTTCCAGCACAGACCCTTCAGCCTCGTGTTACCGACTTGCAAGGGACCCTGCCATGAACTCCAGGTCTTCAACCTTAACTGGATCCTTCACATCTCCAGTACACAGACAGTTCTTTTACATTCTTCCACACCTGATTCTGTGCACTGCAATTAAGTCTACTTTGTAAGTCTTTATATATAAATATATTTTGCACCTAACTTGTTTCTCTAGTAAGCACTGCCTTCCGTAAATCCCTTCAGCTACAGGTGTAACAGTGCTCCTCCAGTGTAGTTGAGTGTTTCTTACTCAGTTTGACAAAGTTAATTACTATTACTCCAGCTCAATTCTGTTTTCATGTTTATTTGGTTATTTGAGTTGATTGGCAAGAGAAATTCAAGTATGTGCCCACTGTTAACTTTATAAACCTAACAAATGCATCTAAATGAAAAAGTGTTACAAGGATTGTGTTATCATTTGGTGTGTTGAGGGGTTGTTTTCACCTCTGAAACATATTTCACAAAAGACACAGTGATGAATAATTTTAAAGAAAACATTTTTTATGCTCTCTGACAGCAACGTTAGTACTATATCTATTGAAACTGAACAGTGAACACCTTTTACTTTAAGAGAATGATATCTGGCAGAAAGAAATTACTTGTAAAAGTGTTGACTTATTCAGCTGTCAAAACATATTAGTTACTCTAGGTGTTACAAGCTGGGAGGGGAAGAGGAAGAAAGGAAACACAAGACCTGAGTGGGTACTTGAAGAGTCTAACCTGCAGATCTTCTTTATCTCTTTTAAGAATAAGTTAACATTCTTTTGGAGCCACTTCAAAAACGACAGTGTCGTTATAAGCACAATAATAATACAAATCATTTTACAATAATTCCCTGTGTTTAATCATATTCAGTATATTTTCTATGAAACCTATTGTTACATAATACATCAAAGTTGCTCTCAAAGACATTATGACACAAGATTTTGAAAATCATGTCTGAGAGAAAAAAAATTTCTTCTGCTTGAAAACAAATTACTTAATGCTTGTGTTTAATGATAATAATAAGTTTAGTATTCCCTAATGCACTTCAAATACTATTACTATAAAGAAAATAATGTGAGTCTGAATAACTATGCATTTAAAAGATGATTATATCAAGATATCCCTCGATATTAAAAACATGATTATTCTGGTACATTAGAGTCTTTCTGGAATTCCCAGTGCTTGCAAGTTTGCAACATCTTTTATACAAGTCTAAAATTACATTCTGTCACAATTAATTAGATTCTTACTATTATTATGTCAAAACATATTGGATGTGAGAAAGGAAATCAAAAGCAAAAATGCATTGAATAATAAAGAAAATAATTGAAATCCTATGATTATTTTTGTTATAAATTTATAATTATTCTTCATTATTCATTCCTATCCTTTGACCTTTGATCACATAGAAATGTATTCTTCTGAATTAAAAAAATCCAACATAAGCATCATCATGAGAGAATATTTTTCTAGTTCATAATATCAGTATATCATATACACACACTGAATAAAAGATTGTCCTAGTACTATTATCCATATGAGTACTGAGTTTTACACATGTCAAATTTAGCAGATAAGGGTTTCACAAAGTTGATATAATCTCTTTTACATTTTGGAAACAACATAATGATTAAGCAAGTCTTATGCTACCTCAAATTATATTTATAAATAAACTTTTTATTTGAAGAAACACACTAACTGATTCCTTTGTCAAGAGAAATCATGGATCATATCCTTCCTGAAGACCATTATGGCTGACACACATCTCCAAATTTTCTCTAAACTATTAACTTATGTCATAAGTTTTGGGATTTGTGTTTAAGAAAAATTATGTCATAAGTTTTGGGATTTGTGTTTAAGAAAAATGATACTTTACACTAGTTACTTATGTTATCCAAATTTAGTTTCTGTAGAATATTTGCAGAACCATTTCTGCTGGAGCTTACTGGGTAATTGCTGGAGCTTACTGGGTAATCAAAGCTCTCATCTGCCGTGAGGCACATAGCTGTTAATTTTTCTGCCTCATCATCCTCCACTCATGGCTAACACAATTAACTTTGTCTCTGGTTAGTACAGTGCTTATGGCTTCATCAGATTTAAATGTTAGTGTTTCCACATTTGGACTCATGAAGTAATTCTGACGTTATCCATAGCACTACAACACTGACAACAACGTTTTCATGAACATATTACACTAGTAAGATGTTTAAAATACCAGGAATAAAAATTATGCACATATTTAATAGAGCTCTTACCAAAAATTAATGAATAATAAATAATAATAATAAATTAATAAAATTGTTTAAATAGAGGTACCTTAATTTATAACTTTGTATTTATACATATATATTTTATCCCTTTGAATGAAGCATAAAATATCCAAAATCTTGACACATAAAATTAATTTTAATTTACCCCTTTTAATAGTCAAATGATTTAGCAGATCTAACTCCACATAAAACACAATACAATTGCCACAATATCTGTGAATCAAAATCCATGTTATATCTTTTGAGTCATGTGAATGTCCACACAGTCAGGTACAATGTCTGCTTATTGTAAGACATGAACTATTAGACTAGCACTTTTACTTAATAATACTATACACTTAACTTTCTGTACCTTGAATTAGACACATTGATGTGATAGGGTGGAATTTATACTTAATTGGCTTCGATCTAGATGCCAGGCACTGATGAATCGCCTCTCTGAATGTGTCTGAATAGGTCACGGAGGTGTGAATTTGTGAATCTTGTCCTTTATCCCTTCCACTCTGCAGTCTTGCTTGCTGTTTCTCTACTGCCATGAGCAAAGCATGCATACTTCCACTTCAATGGCTCTTGTCTCTGCCTTAGAGTCAGCTGATCACAAATTGAAACTGTTTATGGCGTGAACATGAAAGCTTTTTAAATGTCTCTTCCAATAAGTTGAGAGTGTTGAATATTGTGGCTCAGTGACTGGAAATCTGACTAACATAGTTTTTAAGCAATGGCGTTTTTTTCTCAAAATTCTTTTTCCCAATTTGACCCATTGTAAAATCCACAAATACAAAAGCCTGTCTTCCTTGTCTTTCTCTTTGCCCTCTGGAGACATGAGTGTGAATTTCTTTGGACGAATGTCTACGAAGAAGCTGAAGTGTATAACATTGTGTTACAACATCCCATCCCATACTTTTCTACTGTAAATTCGTACTTCAGAACAATAGTAATTAGCATTTTAGTAGCTGTACCTGGGGATACAGAAAGCAATCTTTGTGGTGACCCACTTGGTACTACATAAGGCAAGGTGGATATGTCTGGACAAAAATGTCAAACAGGTACTTTTTGGCCACATAACGCTCAGGCTAACAGTTTTTGTGTATGTTTGCCTGAGCATTACAGGATGGTAAAATACACTCACAATATTCTACTGTTAAGTAAACATGTATTTAGCTATAATGGTCTGTGAGTGTGGCTCACAGTAGCTGGGCCTGGGGACATCAGGAACCCATCTGTGCATTCACTTACCTGAGAGAAAAATGGCAAGGTGTACATAGGAGCACCAAAGCAGCAACAGGTGTATGTCTAGGATCGTTGTTTTTTTGTTTGTTTGTTTGTTTTTGTTTTTAAGTTTTCTTTTGATTTTTCTGGTAGATGTAGCCCAATTGAATACAATGGCACGTGAAAACCCAGATTTGCAAGTTTTGGAGAAGGTTGAAAGTGAATCATCAAGTGACTCATGCACAGATGATGATGTTAGCCATGTTACCCAAAGTTTCTGTGACAGTGACATGGACAAAGACCCAACTGATACAGACACAGAAAATGAAGACTTCCCCGATTCACACAAGGAAGAAAATAGCAGGGGTCCAGGATATAGCTCAGCTGCACAGCACCCTGGGAAGCAGGAGGTTGTGAGTTTGATCCCTGGTATTAAAAAAAAAAAGAAAGAAAGAAAGAAAGAAAGAAAAGGATAGAAAAGAAAAGAAAAGAGCAATGTTACTGCATATTTGACTAGTTGAAATGGTACAGAATGGTCACACAACCAAAGGGAACAATCAGAACTACATCTGACAATACAGTAAGAATGTTGGTAGGGGTGAAACCTATTGGACAGGATGCCAGAACTGCCATTAGAAATTGGAAATCGATTATAACACATGAAGTGCCAGAAGATGTTGTGAAATACACAGATGATGAACTACAAGTAAAAGGTTTTGTATGCACCAATAGACACACTCAAAAATGTGTTCATTATGACATCCTGCTAGCTGAACTGAAAGTATTCATAGATCTGCTGTACTTAGTAGGGCTTTCTCATGCTAATTGCAGGAATGTAACTGACTATAGAAGTGGCCTTGAGGTTTGTAGATTAACAATGGCACTAAAAATACTTGTTTTCCTTCAAAATTGTTTGAGATTTGTTGACAAAATTACAGCCCAAGAAACAAAAAGAACTGATAATCTGCCTGCTACCTCTTCATTGAGTGTTTTTTGTTGTTGTTGTTGCTTTTTTTGGGGGTGGTCGGGTTGGTACCAGGGATCTAACTCAAGACCTCTTGCTTGACAGGCAGGCAGTTGTGCTGGTGAGCTAAATCCCCAGCCTCTTTGTTGAGTTTTGTTTCACAAGGTTAAGCAATTTATACACCCTCTGAATACATGACTATTGATGGACATTGTCTTTGTTACTTTTCACTTATTGCTGAGACAGAATACTTGATGCCCAAAATTAGGAAATGAAAGGTTTATTTCTTACAGTTTCTCAGGAGTTTCAGTCTATACTCAGCTGGCTACAAGGGAGCATGGCATGGCGGGTCAGTCATTCATGACCACCACCAAACAGCAAGGCATGCAAACCCCGCAAGAGACAGTGAGGAAGGAAGAATCGCGTTCCTC
Organism: Dasyprocta punctata; assembly: GCA_004363535.1. Taxonomy (NCBI): domain Eukaryota; kingdom Metazoa; phylum Chordata; class Mammalia; order Rodentia; family Dasyproctidae; genus Dasyprocta; species Dasyprocta punctata. The sequence continues at coordinate 7,480 of RJWM01014779.1, read as the reverse complement.
TCTTCCTTACCCTGAATGTTGGCTCCACCCGTGGGTGGTGCAGCACTCACATCACCAATCCCAGCGCTAGATAACAAACCAATCATGAATGCCAGACTCAGTCCCATCCAAATTACAAGTCCTGGGGGGATACAGGATCATTCAATACAGACATCTTGCAGCATTTCATGGTTGCCGTAGCATTTGGTAGTATATTAGAGTGGTGTGGCTTTTATAGTTGAAGAAGGGAAGGGAAAGGAGTGACTCATCTCTTCTGTTTCTAAATGTACTAAAGCTTCAACAAAACTGAAGCATGAGATGGCAACTTTATACAAAACCAAAGGTTGAGTAGATGTCTTTGAAGAGTTATGCAGCAATTATGATGCCACTCAAAACACAAGGCTTTGGTTGATTGTTGTGTTCTACTCAGTCCTATACATGTGTAGCATAGTCGGGTGGTTTTCAAGGAAAATAATAAGTGCTAGGTATCATAAAGAAATTTTCTTAGAAGATTGGGACTACAACTCCTAAAAGATCATTTACAGCAGAGGAAAAACAAAGTATTTCTGCCCTGGGAACTATTCAAAAAAATTGTGGAACACACCGGTGAGGCTCACAGGTGAACAGGCAAGTATATATCACAAAGACCTACTACAACAACAGGAAAATCAAAAGTATATTATCTATCCTACAGAAAAGAACAGGAAAACAAAACATACATGCTGTCAGTGTAAGCAATACTTGTGCATGGAGCATGTAGTATATGTGTGAAGATTGCCTTGGGTGTGACAGTTGAAGCAAAGATTATTTCTGTTGTAGACTTTCATTTGTATTTACATTGTAGCTCACATAGGTTTTTATTTCAGATATTATCTTTCAGGTTTTGTAAGCATGGAAGCAGCAGATGTGAAAATGTGGATGTCTCTTCTAAGCACTCATTACATATTTGATATTTTATTGTTTAATATCTTATTTTCCTGGTAAGTGCACATTGTACAACATAGTAAGAAGCTAAGTGCACACTGTACAATATAATAAGAAGCTCTTGATAAAAGAGGAAGAAAAGAGAGGTGACCTGCCACACAGGAAAGGAAAACTAAGCACATGTGCTGTCAGTTTTAAGCATAATATGTGCATGGGGCATGTAGTTGTCAGATGCGAAGATTGTCTTGGGTGTGACAGTTGAAGCAAAGATTATTTTTGCTCTGTGGCTCTATTGGCGTTTTCACTGTAGTTCATATAGCAGTTCTCTTTTAGGTTTTGGAAGTAAATGCACAGTTGATATGAAAATATTGATGTGTATCCCTAAATTCACAAAATGTATTAAGAATTTAAAACTTAATTTCATTGATGCTTTATATTCCTTTTAATTACATGTCATATAACATAAGAAGAACCACCTGACAAAGCAGCAAGACCAGAGAGATATCAAGTATATCCTACAAAAAGGCCAATAAAGCAAAACAAATGTGCTGGCAGTGTCAGTGATTCATGTGTATGGAACGTGCTCTTGTCGTGTGAAGAATGCATTAGGTGCGATAACTGAGACAAAGACTATTTTTGTTGTAGAGTTCTGTTGTTATTTTCATGGCAGTTCATGTAGGAATTTATTTTTTGTTACTTTTTTAGAATTTGTATACCAAAAAGCAGTTGATGTTGAAAATTTTGATGCTTGTTTATAAACACTTAATAAGTATCAGAAATTCAATACTTGTTCTGTTAAGTGCTCATTGTTTAATATAAAACTCATAAAATTAAAATAAATAATTTATCAGTAGAAGTATTCTAAAGAACAAATGTGAGTATTATACAACCACAAAAATGCACCTTTATGACAAATATGGTATTGTGCCCCACTTAATGTTCTGAAAAATCACAATGCAAAAAAATATGTAACATTATTTCAGATAAAGATATACATTACAAATAAAATGAAACAGATATTGACTCAGAGTGTTTCATGGAGGAGTATGTGCAGGAGAGTCCTGAATGTTACAAGGCACTAGTCATATGTGATGTTGAAGGCAAGGAGAAAAAAATGAGAATGACTTAACTGTTGGTAATGAGCATCAGAGAGGGGAAGATAAGAAGCAAAATCTGCAACCTGACTTGGCTGTGAGATTTACACTTTTATACTTTCCCATCAGTTTTCCATCAGTAATGCTAAATGGATGAACAAATGAATGAATAATTGAATTAATGCGTATAATAAAAAAATTACCTAGTTGTAATCTTAACATACAAAACAAAATTGAGATAAGTGATAGAGATTAATTTATAAAATATTCAAGTACTAATGTTTTATATTATTTAAATTGTTTCTTAAACTATACCATGTTTATTATATTGATAAAAGAAATATTTTGCTCATGATACTAATTTTTAAATGAGCATACATTTGCATATTAAACAAAACGTGCATAAAAATTTGTTCTCAACTGTAATTAATTTCAATTGTATCAATATTGCCAATGTTTTCAGCATCCTTTAAATAACTAAGATTCCAGTATATTATCTATCTATTTTGAATATTTTATTTAGGGAAATATACTTCTCAAAAGGAGAATGTATCACTTATTTGAAATTCACAGAAAATGTCAAAGAATATTTTGGTAAATGGAAGTTGCTATTAAAAAGGTTATATATACCAAATAAAACAATAGAGTTCATTGGAGTACTAAATGTAGAAGTACACGTAAGTCAACTTTCTGTCACTTTGAGAATATATTTGATAATAATATTTTAAATGAGGAAAATTTTATTTTGGCACATGGTTTCATAGGCTTCAGTCCATGGTTGATGGTCTCCATTGCTACAGGCCTGTGGTAATGGAGTAGAGAGGACACTACAGAGCAAAGCAGAAATAATCATCTGGAAGCCTATCAGCTGGCAACCAATCCCCCAGACCATGACATTTGGGGAACATTCTAGATGCAGGGTATTACAGGCATTTAGTGAAAGACTGACCTTGTTGCAATAGGTCTCTTGTTACATCAAAAAAGAGCTCTACACTAGAGCTCCTATATCAGGATCTAAGCTCTAATACTATATGTGAAAACAGCAGATTTCCTAACCTTTCTCATCTCTAATTTTGAAATATGAAAAGTGAAAATATTATCTTCCTTATCTATCTCGTGTGATCAATGGAAGTATCAAATGAAAATGCTTGGAAAACAGAGCACTACACAAATATAAATACTTAGTATTACTTCATACTATAAAACACACTGTGGACACTAAAATATGGTAGGTCACTTACATACATTTATTCATTATTTTGGTGTTCAGTGTATTATACCCTATAATATGCTGCAAGTTAGAGTACAGCAATAAACAAATCACATTTCTCAAAGTGTTTCTATTATAGTGGAATACTTCCTGAAATGATCTCAAATCACTTGGCAGCATACAGGAAAATATATCATATATATAGTAAAATAAAGAGGTGAAGGTTATGAGATCCAAACTGGTAGTCATCAACACAGACATGATATTATTAAACCTAATTTTGGAATAGGGACAATATCCACATCTTCTTTTACCCAAAGAACTATTCATCAAGTAGAAAAAACTTAAGTAACTATTCTGAATATTACCATTAGGGTGTTTATCAGGACCTCTTTTCCAAGTTCTTTGTATGACCGACAAAAAACTAAAGCAAGCACTCAGACTGCAAAAACAAAGTTTATTGAAAGTGAAAGTAAGCTCAGAGAGGCCAAGCAGGTTAGTGAAAGTGAAAGGAGGTATCGTCATCCTCAGGCTTCAGGTCCCTGTGGTTGTCTAGTTACTCCTCATTTTGTTCCTCCACAGGAGTGTTATGGGCAGCTGTCTCTTATATAACCTTTGGGGTTTTCCACATGTTTCTTCCCATGATGCCTCTCTTTTTCATTTAGATTCATGAGTTGTAGCCCCTATGCCTGAAGGTTTAATTGTTCAAGGGCCTGCTGAGAACTCTAGTGCTCAAATGCTTCTGCATACAACTGGGGACTTCCTTTGCTCTGGGTGCTGTGGCTTGTCATCTGACTCTTCAACTTCAGGACCAACAGGTTTTTAATCACAGGAGCAGCCTAGAGGTAGGCTAGGAGGAGGTCTCCTGCCTTAGCTGATTTTCTCTCCCTCATGTGCTTACAACACCACCAGCAATCTGTCCCCGGGTTACCCAGGACAAATTAACAAACTATTTTTTTAGGATTTATCCTGTCCATCATGTTGCAGAACTGGATTTGTGATGTTCCATCTGAGAAGTTGAGTCTACAGATTAATTTTGGATGTTAGCCTAAAGTGTCTTTTAAAAACAAACTATGCTGAGGCTGCCTACTAAGGTATCTGGCTTAATCTGATCTACCTGTGTATTTTAATAAATGTATAAAGGTTATTTTTTTTATGAAGTAGTGTTGCTATACCAGTTCAGTCTTTTAAAAAGCAGTTATCTATAGGGATGCTTATTCCACTAAGTGGTCTTGAGCCAATTAATAGCAATAGCTGTCATGGTAAATGAGGAAGCCTCAAAAATCTGTTCTGTGCTGCTTCTCACAAGTCCTTTATTTCCATAGATATAAAGAAGGAATTCGCTTTACCACCATTCAGAGCAACCTAAGCAACAAAATAATAGGAAATTCCATTTGAGGTGCCACTGCCTTCTGATAGGAGAACCCCTGCCCACAATTTTCACCTCTTTCCTGTTAGATTAATCCTTGTGTCTTGAATGTTTCTTTCTGCAAATTTTTCTTTAGCAATTCCTCTCATGATGACTGTGCCAATACAATAAAACTCCTAAATCATTTAAATAATGTCTCCCTGTTCTGTCTGACATTACAAACAGATAGTGAGATTTTGTACTAAATTTTCATAAATTACATTCAATTGAAGTATATTTTAGAGTTTGCTTTTGAAACTTTTCATGATCTGAAATGTCTAATTATATTTTTACTTCATGGTTTTAGAATATCTGGGGCAAGGAAGAGGTTCTGTGATTATGTTACTTGACTAAAGAGCAGAATCTAAGTAATGCATTATTTACAAAGTAAAGTTGACTGGATATTTAATTTAATTACTTGTTTTCACTGATAGTGATTTGGCACAAATTTGTTCTATAAATTTGTGCAGTAAATTTGTTCTATTTTTTAAAGCCTGATTTTAAATACGTTTTCAAAACAATTATGATATTTTGAAAGGGCATATGAAAAGATACAAAGGCCCCAAGAATACCTAGAACAGTACTGAAATGTTTAGGAATAACTGTCCTTCTAATACTCAACTCAGAGGTGAAACACAGCTCTTGAAAGCAGTTAGAAATTATATTGCCCTAAAGAAAACAAATAACTACCTTCCATCATGGTTGAGAACACAGTAAGTTAGGTTTCTGTAAGTGTTTAGGTGTGAGGAAGAAACTTTTGAATTGGAAAAGTATAAATGCTACAATGGGTTTCTAAAAATGTTAAAGAATTTTCATTTGAAATCTTTAAAACTTATCTAATTGCTATGTTTAGTGGTTTTTAATCTGAATACAGGAGATAATTAGTGACCTCAAGCTCTCAAAACCTAAATAGAGACTAATAACTCTGGTTGATCAGAATGCATCAACAATAATGAATTGTTTTTCCTTTATAAATCAAACCACAGCTTAATTTTAGTTAATAATAACATTTAGAAAGTAATTCTATGGCCTGCTTAAACTATTATAATTGAATGATTTCAACACAATTTCAAAATTCTATAGAAAATGAGCATCTAGTGCCATAGTAATAAAGTTTTAAAAAAGAATTTTTCTTGCAAGATAATGTCTCAGTATTCATGGTCCAAAATTTTCCTATAATTTACATATGACTAAATAGATACAATGATAGAGTATAACGTATGTACTCCATTATCATAAAAGAAATAAATACAATAATTAAATTTTGCATCAATTTTATTGTGCTTACAATTTAGTTTATTATAAAAAAAGTGATTAACAATTTCTTGTGTTCAATCAGAAGAAAACTCAACTAATTGGGAATATGTAAGAATAAAAAGAAATCCCTCTGTTCTTAGCACAAATTAAAATAAAAACAAATATTTGGTAAGTCAACATTTGTCTAAATGGTAATTTTACTATTTGTGTTACATATATCAAAATTATTAAGATGCATAAATCATTAATTTAATGAACCATTTTATTTTAGTCTCTAATATATAATAAATAGAAGTGACTTGCATATAATACTTTTATTAAGGTTTATAGTAATTTATACGTTTTTAAAATTTTTCATTTTATTTGATCCTTATTGTATATATTCCAAGGATGTCAAGCATTTTGATTAAGGTTATTTTTTATTATGATATAGCATAATTTTTGAACTATAAGTCTTTTAAAAAACAATATTTAATATTACTAGTACAAGTTTGCTTTATATAATTATTACATTCATTGTGCGAGATTGGTACATGTACATAACACATCTTAATTCCTTTTACTCCGCCTTAACCTCCACTCTCTTGCCTCCTCCCTCCCTCTACCTCTTGTTCCCCTTATCAATTGCAAAAAATCTACCTCCTTATTTCCTATTATTTTTCTTTTAAAATTAATTATACTTTGGGCTTCTCATGTGATCTTTAAGCATTTCTGTCAGAGTTGTTTCACTTAACTTTATGCTACCAAGTTGCATCCATTTTCCTATGAATGACTCCATCTATATCTTCAAGTTTTACTTATTTTACATTTTGTTATGCCAGTTTAGTACTCCATTGTATATAAATACCACATTTTCTTTATCTAGTCATCTGTCCATGGACATACAGGCCACTTCCAAGAACCAGATGTCTCTTAAAAGGCACTGTTAGCTATTATAAGTTCTGTTGCTATAAACATGAGTATGCATGTATTACTTTGATTCTTTTTGGAAGATATCTAGAAAGAGAATAGTTGGATCCATTGTAATTTTTAGTTTTAGTTTTTTGAAGAATCTCCATACTGTTATAGTAATTGTGCTAGAATACACTTGCACTAACAATACAGAAAGGTTACATTTCTTCTGCAGTCTCATCTACATTTCTTGTAATTTGAATTTTATAAGATAGCTACTTGTTTTATTAGGTTTTTTATTTTTGTTTTTGAGACAGAGTCTGGCTATGTAGCTCAGGCTTGATGTGAACTAACTATGTAGCCCAGGCTGGCCTTGAATTTGAGCAGTCCTCCTGCCTCAGCCTCCTGAGACAAACATATACCACCATGACCAACTGATAGCCATTCTTTCTGGAATAAGGAATTGATGGAATCTCAGTGGTGTTTTAGTTTGTACTTTTCAAATGGCCAGAGATATTGAACATTTTTTTCACATATTCATTGACCATTTGTGCTTCTTCTGAGAAGTGTCTTTTCATTTCTTTTGCCCATCTTTTAATTTGGTCTTTTATTTTGGAAAATCTATTTTATGAGTTATTTAAATGCTCTATATTTTATTGTTCTGTCTAAAGAATAGCTGGCACAACGTTTTCCCCCGTCCTGTTGATTGTTTCTTCA
>RJWM01014778.1:0-49545 GCA_004363535.1 Dasyprocta punctata | reverse complement strand
GCCAATAAGACAGTAATAATCATCAGCACATTGCATATTACTATATTTCCAGAAATTATTTAGGATAAAAAATATAGACATGAAACATTATCCAACAAATTATTAACACAAACCTTTTGCCTCAATGAATCAAGAGAAACTTGCTATATGACTGTCTTTTTTGTTATGATTGCTCTATTGTTTTCAAATAAACATTTCACATTAAAAATAAAATCTGAAGATGACCCTGAGAAAACTACTTTTCACTCAAAATTCTTTTTCTCTAACTGTCCCAACTAATTTTTTATATACATAGATTTTGTTTCAGTTCATCACATCAGTGCAATAATGCGATAGTCACATATGTGTGACTTTAGTTCACTGAGAAGTGTATTTTCAGTACTCATCCATTTAAGAGTGAAAATGTCTAGTTTATTGTTCTTTATAGCTGAGTAGTATTCCATTGTGTAGAAATACCACATCTTTTTTATCCACTCCTCAGTCGAGGGACATTTAGGTTGTTTCCAAAGTCTAGCTATTATGAACTGGGCAGCTATGAACAGGTACATATATAACACTGTGGTGAGATGTTTTTAGTTCTTCTGGGAAGATACCCAGAATGGGAATAGCTGGGTCAAATGGGACCTCCTGTCCTAGCTTTTTGAGGAATCTCCACACTGACTTCCACAGTAGTTGCACCAGCCTGCATTCCCACCAACAATGGAGAAGGGTTCCTTTTTGCCAACAGCCCCTCCAGTATTTGTTATTGGTTGACTTCATAATACTAGCCATTCTTTCTGGGCTGAGGTGGAATCTCAGTGTTGCTTTCATTCGCATCTCTCGAATGGCCGGTGATGTTGAACATTTTTTCACATATTTATTTGCTGTTTGTACTTCTTCATCTGAGAAATCTGTGTTCATCTCAGATGCCCATTTTTGGATTGGGTCTTTAAATCTTGGAGGACTGATTTTTTAAGTTCTTTATAGGTTTTCAATATTAATCCTTTATCTGAGGGACAGCTGGCAGACATTTTCTCCCACATTGTGGGTAGTCTCTTTACACTGTTGGTGGTCTCTCTTGCTGTGCAAAAGCTTTTCAGTAGGATGAGATCCCATTTGTTGATTCTTTGCAATAATTCCTGTGCAGTCTGGCTTTTATTCATAAAGTCTTTGCCTACACCAATGTCTTCAAGAGTTTTACCTACTCTATCTTCCAGCAGGTTTAATGTTTCTGTTTTAATGTCGAGATCTTTAATCATTTAGATTTTAACAGTACATGGTGAAAGATATGGGTCTAATCTTAATCTTTGGCATGTGAAAAGCCAGTTTTTCCAACACCATTTATTAAAAAGACTGTCTTTCTTCCAGTGAATGTGTTTGGCACCTTTGTCAAAGATAAGATAGCTTAGTGTGTCTGGAGTTGTTTCTGGATCTCCTAGTCTATTCCATTGACCCTTGGGTCTTTTTTTTTTTTTTTTTTTTTTTTTTTTTTTGCCAGTACCACACTGTTTTTATCACAGTAGCTTTATAGTATAATTTCAGGTCAGGAATTGTGATGCCCCATCTTGTCTTTGTTGCCCAGGATTGTCCTTGCTATTCTAGGTCTCTTCTTGTTCCAAGTGAATTTTAGGATTCATTTCTCTAATTCTGTAAGATATGTTATTGGTATTTTGATTGGGATTTCATTGAATCTGTGTAACAGTTTTGGAAGTATGACCATTTTGACTATATTGATTCTTACCAATGTGTTAATTTCTGCTCTGATTGTTATAATTTCCTCCCTCATATGAGCTTTTGGCTTAGCCTGCTCTTCTTTTTTCAAAAGTTTGAGGTTCATCATTAAGTTGTTTATATGCACTTGCTCTGTTTTCCTGATGTGGGTATTTACTGCTATAAATTTTTCTCTTAAGACTGCTTTCATTGTATCCCATAAGTTCCAGAATGTTGTATTGTCATTATCATTCAACTGTAAAAATTGTCTAATTTCTTCTTTAATTTCATCTGTGATCCATTGGTTGTTCAGCAGGGTGCTATTTAATTTCCATGTATTTACGAAGTTCTTGTGGTTTCTTTTGCCATGGATTTCCAATTTCATTACACTGTGGTCTAATAGTATGCATGGGATAATTTGAATTTTTTTTGGCATTTACTTAAACATGTTCTATGGGCCAGTATGTGGTCTCTTTTGGAAAGTGTCCTGTGTACAGCTGAGAAGAATATGTATTCTGATGTTGTGGTTTAGAACACTCTATAGATGTCTACTAAGTCCTTTTGTTCAAAAGTTTGGTTCAGTTCTAGTATTTCATTATTGATTTTTTGTCTAGTTCTCTTTTTGTGACAGTGGGATATCCAGATCTCCCAGTACAATTGTATTAGGGCTTATTTGATTTTTCTTGTCCATTACTAATTGTTTTATATAGTTGGGTGTACTGGTATTTGTTGCATATATATTTATGATTGTTATTTCTCCCTCCTGAATTGTTCCCTTTGCTAGCATGTAGTGACCTTCTTTATCTCTCTTAATCTGTCTTGGCTTGAAATTCACATTGTCTGCAAATAGAATAGCTACTCCTGCTTTTTTCTGGGTTTTTGTTTCATGGATATGGTTTTCCATCCTTTGATTTTCAGTCTTTGAATTTTTTTTCCAATTAAATGTGTTTCTTGTAAGCAACATATTGTTGGATTTTGCTTCTTAATCCATTCTGCCAGTCTGTGTCTTTTGATTGGTGAATTGAGACCATTAACATTGATGATTAAGACTGATATGTACTGCTGGGAATTTAGTTCAGTGGCCTAAGTGCCTGCCTGGCAGGTGTGAGGTTGTGAGTTTGATCCCTGGTACAAAAAACAAAACAAAACAAACAAACAAACAAACAAACAAACAAAAAAAGCTGATATGTGTTGACTTATGCTTGTCATGTTATTTTCCTGTTGTTGGCTCCTCCTCCTTCACTCCCCACCAATTATTTGCCTTGCCTGGTGAATTCCTTCTATTGGGTTCATGGAGCTGTAGTCCTTATTATCTCTTTCTAGAATGTTCTTCAGAACATTTTGGAGTGGTTATAAATTTCCCCAGATGTTCTTTGTCATGAAAGTGTCTTATTTCTCCATCAGTTTTGAAAGATAGTTTTGAGGAATACATCAATCTGGATTGAAAGTTGTTTTCCTTTAGAGCTTGGATTACTTTACTTCAAGCTCTCCTTGACTTGAGAGTTTGTGCTGAGAAGTCAGCAATGATTCTGATGGGCTTTCCTTTATAGGTGACTTGTTTTTTTTCCTTAAGAGCTTTTAAGATTCTATTCTTGTGTTGAATTTCTGGAATCTTGACTATGATATGCCTGGGTGTAGATTTCTTTGATCATTGCTATTTGGAATTCTATATACCTCACTTATTTGTATGTCAAATTCTTTTTCTCTACCAGGAAAGTCTTCTGGCATGATGTCTGTGAACATTTTTTTAGTATCATTTTTGGTATCTCCTGCTTTTTCGTTGACTCCAATCAATCTTAAGTTACTGTTTGTCTCATCTAGAAGCTGCTGGATTGATTTCTCATGATCCCTTGGTATTTTTGAGAAATCTTTCTTTTCCTCATCACTAACTGCAAGCCTGTCTTCAGCTTCTGAGATCTTGTACTCACTTTGGCCTAATGTGCTTCAAGTACTTTCAGTGGAATTTTTATTTTGTTGGCTATCTGCTTGAATCTGCCTTATGGATTCCATTTCTTTCATATGCTAAACTTCCATAATTTTCTTAAGCTTTTTTTTTTTTGTCTGTATCTGCTCAAGCGTCACTAAGCATTGTCTTTATCTGAGAGATTATTTCTGATTTTATTTTTTCCAGAGCCTCATTCAATTGCTTTATTTTTACCACTTCAGGGAACCTAGGTGGGAGGCTTTCAGGTTGTGCCACCTCATTGCCCGTTTGATTTGCCTTTGGCGAACTTGATATCTGGGGTTGCATTATGTTTAATTCCTGGGGTGATGTTTGTAAATTGCCTCTGGTAAGTTGCTTTATTGCTAGTATTTCTAGGTGATGACTGCTTCTCTGAGGTATCTTCCAGGTGTAGCTGGTTTTTGGATTTGAGTCTGTTGGCAGGTCTTAAGTCTTCAGTTAGCTGGAGATGAGAAGTTGTTGCTTGTTAGGCCTAGTCCCTGGTTCTTTGGCACTGTGCCATGGTATTTTCTGTGACCCTTAGTCTCAGTTATGGCATATCAGGACCAACCACTGTTTAGAACAGTTGTGTCAATTTTGACTATAGTGGTACCAATAGCGTCAAACACAACCAAGAGAATGACAAACTGAGCTAACTCTTAATTTGCCACTTTTAGCTGTATGAACTAGGTTTGTGGTTACATAACAAAATCTAAAACAAATGAGAAAATTATATGCAATTTACAAGTCAGTTTTGCTCTCAGGGCTTAAAATTTTAAATGGATTAAGGAGAAAATAGAGAAGTGTAAGGAAAGGAAGAGATTGTCAGAGGATAAAGGGGGTTTACACCAACTTTGAGAAACTGGTGCAGAAGACTGAAGAAAAAGAGAGATAGAAGAGATAAAAGGAAGAACAGAATGGAACCACAACCACAAAAAGGCTAGGAGCCATGTTCACACTCACATGTATACATGATCACACAGTGAAGGAGAAAGGGGAAAGAAAAGAAGAAAGGGAAAAAAAGGTTCACTTTCAAGGTTGTCTCTGGTTTCACTAGTAGACCACCTGTGGAGACAGAGTCCTGATTTGTGCAGCTGTCTCCCAGCAAGCCAGCAGTAGCTTTTTGACAGAGTAGTGGATAATCTTAGCAGGCCTGCCCTAAGATCAGACTCATTGTGCTTGCCACTGTCCAAGCAGTTTGCATGGATCTGACCCCAGCTGGGAACTGCTACATGGAGCTGGCAACAGTTCTGTGTTCTGAGCTCAGCTGTCCCATCTCGAAGATGACTCCCGTCTAATCGCTCTCTCCCTATGGGAGGACTAAGTCCTCTGCACTCACCACCATTCAGTGTAGTCCCTCATGTCCGCTTCTCCCCTTCACTACTGTGTCTCTCTGCAGAGACCTCCGGGGTTGCCAGCCATCACCATCATCCTGGATCTGCAGGTTTGAACCACTCCTCTGGTGCAGTGAATCCTGTCTTGGAAAAGGCACTGCCAGCTACCTCCTCCTTCATTGGAGTTTCTCTCTTCACTTTCTTTCTTTTTTTTTTTTTTGCAGCACTGGGGATCAAACTCACAGCCTCACACCTGCCAAACAGGCGCTTAAGCCACTGAGCCAAACTCCTAGCCCTAGTTTTTTGAGGCAGGGTCACACTGTGTAGCTCAGGCGGGCCTTGCGCTCTTGTAGCCCAAGCCGGCCTCGAACTCACAATGCTCCTCCTACCTCAGCCTCCCGAGTGCTGGGATTAAAGGCATGCACCACCACACCTGGCTACATCTCTTCACTTTCTTGATGGGCAGCTTCAATTCAAAATTAAGACTCTTCTTGGGTCAAGTGGACCCACTTCTTATCTTCTTCATGGTGCTATATTCTAGTGTCTGGATACTGACTCTCAAAGAGGCTGTTTTCTCTGCTGCTTACTGCTCCACCATCTTGGTCTCTCCTCTGTTTTGTTTTTCATGCAGTGCTAGGGATTGAAACCAGCATTTTGTCCATCTTAGCAGCAAAGTGCAGTCGTTTTGCATGAATATCACATGCTTCTCAAACTGTGGTGAAGCATGCATTTTTTACTTACCTTCATCATTGTCAGCAGCAGCAGCACAAGCAGCAGCAGAGCTGGAGATCAAACTCAGGGGCCTGCACGTGGGACACAAGTACTGTGCCACTGAGTCACTTCCTTATCCCAGAGCACACCAGTTTTTCTTTTTTCTTTTATTTTCTTTTTATCCAATCCTCAGTGTATACCAGTGCTTTATAAAATAAGGATGAGTTACTAAAAAAATAAATCTTAATTACAAGCCTAAATTTGACTTTACTAGATTCACAGATAAAATTACTTTGTTTTAAAAAATTATCTTGTGATAAACTGGAGACTTTTATAGGTAAATGGATGCAACTTGAGACCATACTCATTAGTGAAATAAATAAGACACACATATGTAAACATTATATTATCTCACTAGTGTGAGAAGCTGAAAGTAGTAACATATGTGTATATGTATGTATATGTATATCAAAATAGTTAAGATAGTTATACTACTGAGTTCAATGAAGGGAAAGATTTGTGCTGGTATTATTTGGACAAAAAAATTACCTAGTTAGAACTTGGTGTGGTGGCACACACCTGTAATCCCAGCACTCAGGAGGCTGAGGCAGGAGTATCATGCAAATTCAAAACCAGCCTGGGCTACAAAGTAAACTCAATGCCAGCCTGAACTGCATAGCGGGACCCTGTCTCAAAAAGATGGGAAAAAAAACACATTACCTTGTTAAAATTGCTTTTACTGATATAAAATTTCTAACTTCTTGATTTCTGTGCTTATGTAAAATTTGGGAATTAGCTTCTGTTCAAGAAACAACTTTGAGTAGCACTGCCTTAGCTGATTAAGAGAATTTACTGCTTTTTAGTTTTCTAAGAGTTTTTTTTTTTTAATTTTGAAAGAAATTGTATTGGCTGGGTGTGGTATATAAGAAGGATTAAATGGAATTCAAATCCTCCAAAGTTTTTTCATTGTTTGGCAAGAAGTATCAGTTAAACTGGGTGTGGTGGTGTAGGCCTGTAATTCCAGCACTTTAGAGGGTGAGGCAGGAAGATCACCTCAAGTTAGAGGCCAACCTGGGCTACATAGTGAGTTCAGGGCCTACCTGAACTACATAGGAAGACTCTTGTCTCAAAAAATGAACAAACAAACAGACAGACAGAACAATAACAACTTGCAGTGCAAAAAGAACTTTTTCCTGAGCCATTTGAGAGTAAATTTCTGACCTGATATTCTATCTCCCTTACTACCTTAGGTTTTTCCTGTAAACAGTAATAGGCTCCTACATAATCACAACACAGTCATCTAAATTGGGAAATTAGTTTTGATCATTTACTGTCATTTACTCCTTCAGCCCCATCTGAATGTATTAGTTGTCCCCCAATAGAATTGGGGTGCACTAGTTAGGTGCTGTGCAGTGTACTTCAGTTGGGGAGGACTCCTGTCTTTCTTTGACTTTCATGATCTTCATGCCATTGAACATACTGGTCAGTTGTTCTAAATTTTTCACCTGTGCTTGAAAGTAGAGCATGTTATAGTTGGACACAGTGTTTCCATGTTAGCACTCACCAAACTTGGTAGTTGTACTGCTCAAATCTTTTGTAATGCTGTTACATTTTTTTCTATTTGCTGAAATAAGTACTATGAAGGGCAAATTAATGATCTCTATGGATTATGGATGTCTTTTTCTTCCATCAGTCTTGGTTTTATACTACAGCTTTATTATTATATGTAAACAAAATTAGAATCCCTGGATATACAGATACTCCTGGTGAATTAAAATTCCTACCCACCCTATCCTTTTTGTGGTACTGGGTATCAAACCCACTACCACTGAGTACCTCTTATCCCTGAACCCTTTCATCATTGTGAAGGATTCTTCTTAATTCTTGTAATCCTTTTGTTTTAAAATCTCTCTCAAGTGGGTGTGGTGGTGTACACCTGTAATCCCTGCATTTGGGAGGCTGAGGCTGAAGGATTACTTTGAGTTTGAGCCTAGCCTAAACTACATAAAGAGACCCAGGCTTAAAAAAAAAAGGCTGAGACCTTACTGTAATTGATTTAGCTTTCTTTAGGTTAGTGTTTATATTCTCCCTTTTTTGGTTTTTTTTTTTTGTTTTTTTTTTTTTTTTTTTTTTTTTTTTTTTTTTTTTTTTTTTTTTTTTTTTTTTTTTTTTTTTTTTTTTTTTTTTTTTGGCTTTTGGTTTTGTTTTTTGAGGCGGGATCTCTCTATGTAGCCCAGGCTGGCTTTGAGCTCACAACGATCCTCCTGCCTCAGCCTCCTGAGTGCTGGGATTAAAGGTGTGTGCCACTATGCCTGGCACTATTTTTACCCATTTAAAAAAACTTTAAAAAATAAAAAAATAAAAATAAAAATATAAAACACTTTTAACCTTTCTTTCTCTGTGTTTTAGATTTATACCTTATAAAAATGTTTCTTTGGGGTCAGGGATTTAGTTCAGCAGTACAACCCCTTGCCTGGCAAGTGCAAGGTCGTGAGTTCGATCCCTGTACAAAAAAAAAAAATTTGTTTGCCCTTTGCTTTATCTAAGTGTCACAGTTTCAGTCTTTGAATTTGAGACTGTGGTCTGTATCTGTTTAATATAATTATTAATTTTATTTGGGTTTAAATCTATAACTTTGTGTTTTCTCTTTATCTTGCTGTATTTTTTTTAACTCTTTCAGGTTTATTTTTAAAATCCTGTGTTTCTGCTCTATTAGCTTATTGTTTGCACATTATCTCATTACTTTGCTGGTCACACTAGAGATTATAACATGTACCATAGAGTATCAACGTGATATTAAATGGTACTTCTTTTGATTTTTATTTATTAATTTTTTTTGAGACAGGATCTTGCTATGTAGTTCAGGCTGGCTTGAAGTTACTATTGAGCCTAGGCTGCCCTTGAATGTGTGGCAATTCTGCCTCAGCCTCCCAAATGTTGGGGTTACAAACCTGTGGAACCACACTCAGTTTACACTGGTACTTCTTCTCAGTGAAAAAACCTTAGAGGATTTGAATTTCTTTTATTTCTTCTTATGCGCCATTTTTATTACTTTTGCTTTTTAAAAAGATTTCTTATCTCCTGCATGGGAATTTCTTCAGAGTCAGAAATAACCTTTAACTGCATACCTGTGATCCCATCTACTCAAAAGACTGAAGCATACCTGCAAGTGGTGGTACACTCCTGTAATCCCAGCACTCAGAGGCTGAGGCAGAAGGATTGTTGCAAGTTCGAGCCCAGCCTGGGCTACAAAGTGAGCCCAAGGTCAGCCTGAACTGCATAGTGAGACCCTGTCTCAAAAAGCCAAAACAAACAAACAAACAAGCAAACGAAAACGACTGAGGCATGACAGTCTCCAATTTGAGGCTTGCCCGAGTTCAATTTCCAGTACCACAAAAATTAAAAACAACCTCAACTTTAATATGGTTGTCTCTTGGTATCTCTGGTGGGAGATTTCCAGGGCTCTCTGTGGATACCAAAGTTCTCAGATCCTCAGTTCTTGATATAAAATGCTATAATATGTATTTGTATATCACTTATCTACACACTCCTGTAAACTCTGTATCATCTCTAGATTGCTTGTAATACCTAATTTAGTGTAAATAGTTACTATTTTGTGTTTTAAAATTTTTTTAATGTTGCATTGTTATTTAAATTTTTAAAAAATATTTTCAGTGCATAGTTGGTTGAATCCATGGATGTGGAACTCAGGACAGGGAAAGCTGATTGTATTTCCTGTAGAGTGGGTAGGCTATTGACATATTCTCTTGGTCTTTGATTGACTGAATATAGTGTGTCTTTTTTTTTTTTTTTTTTTTTGAGACGGGGGTCTCACTTTGATGCCTAGACTTGTCTTTGACCTGTGAGTTTAAATGATTCTTCTACCTTAACTTCTCAAGTAGCTGGGACTGCAGGTGTGTTCCACCACATCAGGCTCAATTTTTAGTATTTTATAATGAAATACCTAGGGATAGATTTCAATTTTTATTTATTTATTTAATTTTTGTAGTTTTTTTTTTCCAAATCCATTTTATTTCAAGGTGAGAAAGGAAAAATAAAAGAAGAAAAAAACTAAAACAAAATTTCAAAACACATCAATCAGGGGGTAACAATGGTACATACATTGCACATTGTCATCCCGAGTTCACCCAGAGCACAAGACTTCTGCAGTCAATTGTCTGAACAATACCAGCACAAACCTTTCTCTTCAGTGAACTCAGAGAAATCGTTAAGATTTCAATTTTTTGAAACCACATGTGACTGTGATACACATGCAGATAGATATAATTTTTATAAACAGTTTTGCAGCATGTATTTGTACACCATGCTTGGCTCTTTTTTTTTATTTACTTTTTTTTTTTTTTTTGGTAAAAGAGCTTGCTGGGTGTGGTGACACACACCTATAATCCTAGAATTTGGGAGGTTGAGGCAGGAGGATTGCCACAAATTAGAGACCAACCTGGGCTACTAGTGAGTTCAAGGCCAGTCCGAAATTGCATACATACCCTGCCTCCAACAACAACGACAGAAAACAAAACAAAAAGAGCTGAGGTTGTAGCTCAGTATGAAGGTCCTGGGTTCCGTCCCTAATACTGCAGTAAAACCACAACAAAACAAAACCTGTTTTGCAAAGTTCTTTACCCCATTACCTTTTCTGATATTGCTTTTACCTTTCTCTTTTTTCCTTTTGGGACTCTAATTACAAGTATGTTAGATCTGTTCTCTAATGTGCTCTGTAACTATTACTGTCTGTTCTGTTGTTTTGTCTTTCTCTGCTAAATTTTAGGTAAAATTCTGACCTGTCCTTCTGTTCACTGATTCTTCAGCTATATCTAACTTGCCGTTGAGTTCTTGCTTTCACTTTATTTTTTGTCTTGAACTTCCACTTGTTTCTTTTACTATAGTTTCTAATTTTCTCTGAAATTTTGTCATCTTGTCATTTAGGTTCTTCAAGATAGTAAGCAATTACTTTAAATTCTGTCTGATGACCACAGTATCTGTGTCTTGCTTAGGTGTATTACTATTGACTTATTTTTTTTCTGATTTCATTTGTATTGCCATGCCTACTTGTGTGCTTGGTTATAATTTCTGTATCAGAAAGTATTTACAAAAGTGTAGAAGTAATTTAGAGCCCTTCCTCTACAGAAGACTTATATTCATTCAGACTAGATCTTGTATGTGCTACTTCAAGACTGAGAATGTCACAATTTAGCTGCAGTCCTTTCAAAGACTTATTTACAGTACTTCCAGTTCATGTTGTTCCTGTGGAGTCCTTTGGGTTTCTATCTCAGAAGTAGGGGCTAGAGTCGGGCATGGTGGTAAATGCCTGTAATCTGAGCACTTGGGAGGCTGAGGCAGGAGGATCACCATGAGTTGAAGACCAGCCTGGGCTACATAGGGAGACCCTGTCTCAGAGAAAAGAAGTAGGACCTGGGTGTGGTGGTGCATACCTGTAATCCCCGAATTTGGTAGGCTGAGGCAAGAGGATCACTGGGAGATCGAGACCAGCCTGGATTACATAGTGAGTTCAAGACCAGCCTGAATTGCAGAGTGAGACCTTATCTCAAAAAATAAAAAAAACCCAAAAAAGTAGAGGTCTCTTCTTTCTGGGCTTTGGAATGTACCTCTCCATTCCTGAATGGCTTCAAGAAAACCGTACTTGGCCATTTTGCCCCAGAATTTCCCTGGTGTCCTCAGGGCAAAAGCATCCAAAGTTCCTACCTTCATCTCTCTGGGCTTCCATTCTGCCCTATGGAGTGGGAATATTTGACTTTCTAGGTATCCCTTTGCCTTCAAGCAGATGTCTTCTATATTTTGTACAGCTTTCTCTAGTTGTTTTTAGTGATCTATGTATGTAATTTGCTATTACCAAAAATTCCGTACTTGAATTTTAAAATTGTTCTGAATATATACAAAATTAGATGTACTAGTAAAATGACCCTCATGTGCCTATTACAATAACCGTTAGGTCTTGGTTAGTTTTGCTTTATCTATATTCCTATTCACTCTCCCTCATCCCATAGGGCTGCTCTGCTGTCCTTATTTTATCTACTACTTATGTAGCACTTGGTCATGCTGTCTTGTATAGATAGATATTGTAACTTCTCAGGATTGTGAACTGTGGAAGGATAGACATGTGGGTACTGTATACTTTGTGTACCAAACTGAGTCTGCCATCTTGTGGGCAACGTAGCACCTTCCCATCATCTCAGGAATTTTGTGAGGGCCAAAGGAGGTAATGTCGGAAAATATTTCATATTACCTATATAGCAAAATTACAAGAAATTGTTAGCACAAATTCCAGAACACAGTCTCTGTTAGGGCAGAAACCTATGTTCCTGGAGCTTGTCATAGTACCTGACAGTAGGTTTCCAGTAAACATTTGTTGATTTATTATCTGAATTTAGCCGTTTCCTTATTCTTGTTATCAAATGGTATGAAATAGCAATGTTAAAATTAACCTAAAGGAAGAGGTTAAATTTTATCATAATTTTTATTTGATTTCTTTTCTCCTTTCACAAATCTTGATAGGTCTATCTCAACATGTAGTTACCAACTATAAGCAAGTAATCCAACTCTTGGAAGAGGGAATAGCAAACAGGTAATGGGTTTGTGTGTTCCCATCATTCTTTCAGCCCCATTCTCCTGCCCTGTGTTCTGTTCCCCTGTGGACTGTGGTGACACAGTTGTCTCTGTCTACAGCTCTCTACATCCACACCAAGAGGCCCTTCTCACAACAGTAATATCCCCAGGGTAAGAAGTGCTGACTGAGGTTTAGTGCTCTTTTCACTAGAATTGAAGTGGACTTTGTTCTTGATAGATTTTTTTTGTTTGGTACTGGGGATCGAACTCACAACCTTGCACATGCCAGGCAGGCGCTTAAGCCACTGAGCTAAATCCCTGGCTTGTTCTTGATGTAATAATAGGCAATAAGTCCAGAGAGACTTTATACTTTGCTTTAATATACACAGCTTTTGCTGCTTTGATCAAAGAATGAATTCTTGCCTGCTTTATCCTCTCCTCGGGTTGGGTAAAGATAAATATGGCATAAAATATATCAAAAAATAATTTTTTGGCCGGGCGTGGTGGCTCATGCCTTTAATCCCAGCCCTCGGGAGGCTAAGGCAGGAGGAGCGTTGTGAGTTCGAGGCCGGCTTGGGCTACAGGGTGAGTGCATGGCCGGCCTGAACTACATAGTGTGACCCTTCCTCAAAAAACTAGAGCTGGAAGTTTGGCTCAGTGGCTGAAGCACTTGCGTGGCGGGTGTGAGGTTGTGAGTTCAACCCCTGGTGCCACAAAAAAAAAAAAAAAACCAAGAAAATAATTTTTCTTCTGCTTTTGGATACTTGTGAAGTGACCACCCCAAATTTTTTTTTTTCTTTTCAAGACAGGATCTCACTATACAGTTCAGGCTAACCTTGAGCTCACTTTGTAGCCTAGGCTGTCTTGAACTTGCAACAGTCCTCCTGCCTCAACCTCCCAAGTGCTGAGATTACAGGCATGCACCACCACGCCTGGTTTCCAAAATTGTTTTAAATTCACTATGAATAGCTAAATTCTATAGGTTCTTCTAAAAGCTATTCTAAAATTGTGATAATATTCTATGTTTTTAGTTATTATGAAACACCTAGACTATTAATTAGTGCCTAGCAGAACTTGTGGTTTTTTTTGTTTTTTGTTTTTTGTTTTTTGTGGTACACAGGATCAAACTCAGGACCTTATACTTATCAGGCAAGTGCTTGAATCGCTGAGCTAAATCTTTGACCTCACTAGAAGAACTTTTTATTTCCTAGAGGAAAAAAAGTATTTAGAGTTTCCTGTTTACATATTAATAACAGAACCTTTATTTTAACTGAAAATGAAGGAAAAAATTAAATTTAATGTTCCCCTGGGCTTTCATGGAACTCTCAGAGGAACTTGTGTCTGGTCTTCAGGATGCCCCGAACTGTTTGTTCTTTAACTGTCAGGTTTTAGTTTTTCCTCTTTATCTTTGAATTAAGAAGTCGGCCTCTAGATTTTGACCTCTTTCTTCAATTATTCAGCTCCCTTGAGAACAGAAATAGTCTGAGATAGTCTTAAACAAAAGTGTGACTAACTTGAATGTAGTTAAAGGGAAGGCTCCCAGTTTTAAGGGTGAGCACTGGAATGGATCTCTAAGGGAGACTGTTGAATTCTTTCTGACTTAAACATGACATTGATTTAATTTGAAATCTCACTTAAGAAGCCTTTTTGAACTAGGTGTGATGGAATATGCCTATAATCCCAGCATTCTGGAGGCTGAGAATTCAAGGCCAGCCTGGACTCTGTAGGGAGAGCCTGTCTCAAAAAGCTTTTCCGACACAAATTAATATTCTGTTGTACAACTTTCTTTTTCTTCTTTCTTTTTTTAGAACCTACTGTGTAGTGGAGGCTGGTCTGAAACTAGGGTGACCTTTCTGGTTCAGACTTCAGAGTGCTGGGACTATAGTTGTGTGCCACCATGACTGGCTGCAACTTACCTTTCTCTGTCTTGGAGTCTTCTCCAGCAAGCTCTCTACCTTTGTTTGTTTTCTTTAAATGTTCTGTGTTAGGGTTATTGTTCCAGGTTGATAATACCTTAGTATTCCCCTTTTCACTCTGATGTTGGCTTTTATCACTTTTTAAACAGTGTTTCAGTGTGAGTTGATGTGAAACTAATCTGTTTTTTCTCAGCTGTTAGCCCGTAAAGTGTTGCTTCTGTCCTCTTTGGACCATTTCCTAACTGTACTAGATTTAGCATGATGTTTTTTGATTCTCACCTGTGACCTTCAGGACTAATCTTTCTTGTATTCCCTATGTATCCTTTAGGGTCTACCATGCATAAGCAATCCTTTTACTAACTGTTTTCTTTTATACACAGAATCACAGCGGCCACCCATGTTCATGAAGCCAGCAGCAGATCCCATGCCATCTTCACTATTTACTATTCACAGGTTGGTGCTCGTACTTGGTGAGTTTTCTTCTACTTCTCCCTTTTGACTGCATTCTTTTTTTTTTTTTTTTAGTTTGTCTGTTTTGGATTTTTTTTTTTTTTTTTTGGCCCCAGGGATTGAACTCTTGTTTTGGATTTTTGAGACAGGATCTGAACATGTTCTTTAGGCATTGAACTCACTATAGCGCAAGCTGGCCTTGAATTTGCAGCAATTTTGAGGTTACAGGCTTCGAATACAGGCATGTACTACCACACCTGACATTATCTTCCTTTTTATTTCTTTTTCTTTCTTCCTATCTTCCATGGTTTTCTAATATGGTTTTTTAATATGACCTAATAATATAAAGGAACCTACTCAGAATGTATTAAGGTGTACCTAAAGGAAGGGTAGAGACAGTTCATAAAAACTCAGCGAAATAGTCTCTGCTAGTCTAGGGTGGTAGCATTTGTCTTTAATCCAAATGCTCTGAGAGACTGAGGCACAAGGATAGCAAGTTTGAGACTAGCATGAGAAACTTAGCCATTTAGTGAGACCCTCTCTTAAATTAAAAAAAAAAGGACTGGAGTGTAGCTCACTGCAAAGGCCCTGAATTCCATTACCAGTACCATCCCAAAACAATCTTCTGCTGATAGTTTGCTTTTAACATTTCAGAACACTTTCGTGTTTATTTGATCAGTATTAGTTTACTTAAAATGAAAATTGAGACTGAAATGAAAATGAGCATTAAAATTAAAAAGTGAAAATTTATTTTCATTATGATAAAACGAGGAGATTGACAAATCCTGTCCCCAGAAAGCAACCTCATCTGGGGTGGCAGCACATGCCTGTAATCGCAGCACTGAGGAAGCAGAGACAGGAGAATCACTGCGAGTTTGAGGCCAGCCTGGGCCACATAGTGAGTTCAAGCCTAGCCTGAAGTACGTGATGAGACCCCATGTATTAGTTACTTATCTTGCTGAGACAAAATACCTACACCTAAAGTTAAAGGAGGAAAGATTTATTTTGGCTCACAGTTCATAGACGTTTTAGTCCATAGTCAGCTGACTGTGAGGCAGTGTGGCATGGCAGGGGGGTATCACAGAGGAAAAAGAGTTCATGGCAAAGCAGGGCAGACAGAAGGCCATGATACCCTGTTTCAACCAAAACAAAAGGGCTGAGCAAAGAGACAGAAAACTAAGCAGCTTCAAAGCTAGACAAACTACTTTTGTGTTTTTAATGTAAATTAAAGGGATATAACAGACTGAGACACATTTATTCAAGAAAACTACCAAGTTTCAGCCCAGATGGTGTTCTTACTTTGTGCTACTCCCATACCCATCTATTCCTGCAGCACGGTCAGTGGGGAAGTGTGGTCAGGGAAGAGAGTTCTGTGGAACTAGCAGTTTTGCTGTTCCTGCCACAGAGGCTTGCTTGATCTTGAGCATTGTCAGTTCAAGTGGTGATCACCAACAACCAGGAAACAAGGAGGTAAGTAACTTCACTAGCCATAGGTTTTGGTGTTTTTCAGGCAAAACCCAAACTGGCAGACTATCTGGAGATTTAATAGGTGGGGGTGATGTAGCCACAGCAGGTTTAACAAGATCTTCACACATTTTAGGTACCAGAAGCTATGGACATACACAACAGAAACTAATTGGGCCCGAGCTACCCACACAGATGTGACAGAACCTGCCCATATGTGCAGAGGAGGCCCAGGAGGGCCTGTGGCCAGTGCATGCTGGGCAAAACTAAAAAATGGCCTGAATTTTTAATGTGTTTTCCTGCCCAAACCTAGGTCCACCAGCAGAGACTGGAAGTCTTACTGAATCTAGTTATCTGATTGCAACTTCTGACCTGTCCTTGGCTGTGCACTAAGCTCTGCAGACACAGGGCAGTCTTTAGGAAGCAAGACTTGAATCTAAAAACAAAAGAATTGAACAGAGATCTCTTTGGTTACATATGCTAGAGAGACAAACTTCACAGATTTAGTCCAAATGCATCACTGCCACCTTCAGGAAGAAAGATCAGAATCTAGAGTTGCTAGTGCTCTCTAAGATATCTAATATTTCTTTAAAAATTGTAAGACCCTAGCTGGGCACGATGTTGTATGCCTGCAGTCCCAGCATTCTGGAGACTGAGGAAGGAGGATCACTGTGAGTCAGAGGCCAGCCTGGGCCACATGAAATCCTGTCTCAAAAAAAAAAAAATTGTCAGGCACACAAAAATGTATAAGAGTTGTGACCAGTGCTTGGGGAGTGGGGGAGTCTATAGAAAGTGACTCTACATGCCCTAGGTGTTGGATTTAGCAATTCTGTGTCACCCCACACAATGGCACATGATTATAATCTTAGCTACTTGAAAGTCTGAGGTAGAAGGATTATAATATGAGATGACCATCCTTGATGATTTAGCAAGCCCTTGTCCAAAAATTAAAAATAAAATAGAATGTGGATGCAGCTCAGAAATAGAATATTTGCCTGGCATGCACAGGGCCCTGGGTTCAATCCTCAGTACTGAAGAAAACCAAACAAAAAGAAGAAACCATGTTCAAGGAATTAAAGGAAAACCTGATGACAGTGACTTAATGGAGAATCCTAGAGATAGAAATTAAATTTTTTTTTTGAGACAGGGTCTTGCTATGTACTTCAGGTTGGTCTTGAATTTACTATGTAGCCCAGGCAGGCCTCAAACTCTTACCAATTCTTTTGCCTCAGCTTCCAGAGTGCTGGGATTACAGGTGTGCACCACCACGCCCAGCTAGAAATTAATTTTTTTAACATGAATCTTGGGATTGAAATATACAAATTAATGGAAATGGAAAATTCACTAGTGGGACTCATACAAGATTTTATTTTACTATTTTTGTTTTGTTTGAGATAGGGTCTTGCTAGGCAGTTCAGGCTGGCCTTGAACTCAGTGTGTAGCCCAGGCTGCCCTTAAGCTTATTATAATCCTTCTGGCTCAGCATCCCATGTGTTGGGATTACAGGGGTGAGCCACTATGCCCAGCTTGACACCAGATTTTAGATGGCAGAAGAATTAGTGAACTTGAAAATAGACTAATAGAAATCATCCAGTTTCCAGAAGAGAGTAAAAAGATAGAAAAACAATGAACAAAGTTCCATGCAGCTATGAAGCAGTGTCAAGGATACTTACATGTGTAATGAGATCCTAAAAAAGAGAAAACAGAAAATAAGGTATTTAAAAAACATTGAGAAACTGGGTGTGGTGGCGCACGCCTTTAATCCCAGCACTCAGGAGGCTGAGGTAGGTGGAGTGTTGTGAGTTCGAGGCTGGTTTGGGCTACAACGTGAGCAAGGCCGGCCTGAACTACATAGTGTGACCCTGCCTCAAGAAAAAAAAAAAAAATAGGGCTGAGAGTTTGGCTCAGTGGTTTAAGTGCCTGCCTGGCAGGTGTGAGGTTGACAGTTTCATCCCCGGTACCACAAAAATAAATAAATAAATAAAAAATAAATAAATAAAAATAAAAAACATTGAGAAATAATGGCCCAAAACTCCCCAAACTTGTTGAAAATTATTACACAGCTAAGCAGCTTAAGGACTCCATTTGTACTAAGTGCAAACACGCGTGTCAAAACATGAAGAAAAAAAGAAAAAAAAGGAACCAGGCATAGTGGTTAAATGTCTACAATCCCAGCACTTGGGTAGCTGAGGCAGGAAGATTGCAGAGAGCTCAAGGCCAGCCTGGATTATATAGTGAGACCCTGCCTCAAAACACAAAGCAAAACAAATGAAAATTAACAGAAGAGCTGGGCATAGTGCCATATGCCTATAATCCCAGGTACTTAGGAGGCTGAGGCAGGAGAATTAAAGGTTTGTGGCCAGCCTGGTCAACTCAGTGAGACTTTGTCTCAAAATAAAAAGGGGTGGGGGGATAGGTCAATGGTAGAATGCTTGTATAGGCCAGGCATGGTAGTGCACACCTGTAATCTCAGCATTTGGGAGACTAAGGCAGGAGGATCACAGGTTTGTGGCCAGCCTGATCAACTCAGTAAGACAAGGGGCCGGGGTATAGAATGCTTGTGTAAGCCAGGCATGATGCATGCCTGTAATCTCAGCATTTGGAATGCTGAGGCAGGAGGACCACTGCAAATTTGAGGCCTGCTGGGGCTACCTAGTGAATTCAAGGCCAGTTTGAACTACATAGCAAGACACTGTCATGAAAGAAAATAAAAGAAAAGAAAAGGATACTTGCATAGCATATGTGAGGCCCTGAATTCAATCCCTGGTATTGAAAAAAATCAACAGGAATGAAAATGGCATAGTAAACATACAGTTGGCCCTCCATATCCACAAATTATGTATCATGTAATTAGGCCTGTGATGGTTGCATCTGTACTAAATATATACAAAATTTCTTTTCTTTATCCCTTGAATAATACATTAATTATATAGTTATACATTTACATTGTATTAAGTATTATAAGTAATCTGGAAATAATTTATACTATGTGGGAGGGTTTGTATTAGGTTATATGCAAATACTGTGCCATTTCATATTATAGAAGATAGTTGAGCATCCTTGGATTTTGGAGTCACAGAGGTCATGAAACCAATCCTTGTGGATACTGAGGAATGGCTGTACTGTTAACATGGAAAGGGCTGTGAAACAGTAACATCTAGGAAAAATGCATGAGACACAGAGTACAAATAGAAAAACAACATGTAATTCTGAACACAATTGAAGTGTGTTCATTAAGTGTGAACACACTACGATTCAAGTTACCAAATCCTGCTGGGTGTGGTGGTGCATGCTTGTAATCCCAGCACTTTGAAGTCTGAGACAGGAGGATCGCTCTGAGTCCAAGACCAGTGTGAACTACATAGAGAAACCCTGTCTCAAAAAAAAAAAAAAAAAAAAAAAAAGTTATCAGATGCAGCTATGTGCTGGCCACAAAAGCACACTTTAGATTCAATGACAAAGATAGGTTGAAGTTAAAAAGATGGAAAAGGATAAGGAAGTAAATACTAACTATCAAAGAGCTGCAGTGCTGTATTGATGCCAGGCAAAAAGTATTGTCAGACAAATAGTAGTGCTGAAAGGGTTATTTCATAACAATAAAGTGTCAATAGATCAAGATAGTACAGTGGACAGGTGGATAGACAACTGCCACCCACGGAGAAAGCCTGGGTCAGGTGGCCAAGACAGAATAAAGATTAATGAAGAAATCGAAAGTACTAAAAGTGAGACTTCTCCTAAGAAATAGAAGAGCTGATGAAAGTAGATTCCAATGCTGAATTGTTATTCAGAATATCTGTTATACAAGGTATTCACATATACTGAAATTTGTCCCTAGGAAAAATTTAACAAAAAAATGTGTCATACTGCGATGTGCCAACTCAGAAGCAATGAATTTTTTAGGCTTAAACAAGTCTTTGCACTTTTTAATTTTAGAAATGTAACTCTTGCAAAAGTCCTGAAAATGCAGATGCTTTTCTTTGAATTGGAATATTAGAAATGAACGACTTAAATAATAGCTTCATAATGAAGTTTCACATTAAAAGGACATTGCTATGAACTGCAGAACATAGTTAAGCACTTTTAAATAACATGAGGCCAAACAATTCATTTTCATTGAAAATCAAACTATAAAGTGAAATAAATACTTAGGGAGGCATATCATGGTCATTTATTTGTGATCTTGGTAAATAATTCATCCTTACTGTAACTATTTTGGAAATGCAATGTTTTGATAAGTTGGTGAGTTTTCCTCCCATGGGAAGTGCAATTACTAGATTAAACTGATGTTTAGTCCCAAAAATATCAGATTGGTTAAAATATCATAATGTGTACCAGTTCTCCACAGAACATCTGTTGTTTCCTAAAACACAGGAATTATTTCTGTAGCTAGCAATTAATTACATTTTCTTTTTAGAGATAGAGCATTTCTCTGTGTTCTTATATAAAGATACTTTTAATCAATCTTATGAAGATAGAGCAATAAAATATCAAAACCACCTAGGTTCCCATGGAATAAAGAAATCCTAATTTTTTAGAAAATAGTGGCCCTTGATCAAATTATAATAAACTTAGGAGAATTAGCTGTGTTTAGACCAGTTACACTTTATTGTGAAAGTATAAGAGATGACTTTATTCTCTTCTGCCTTGGCCTCCTGAGTGCTGAAATTCAGTGCCTGGCTCACATGTTCTTTTTGTTGTCATTGTTTTTTATTTTTTTGAGGAGAGTTCTTGCTGTGTAGCTGAGCCTAGCCTTGGGCTCACTGGGTATCCTGGTCTGGCTTTGAACTTGTGATTCTTCTACTTCGGTCTCCCGCATGCTAGAATTGCAGGTGTATACCACCATGCCCAGCAACACATTTTCATTTTATTAAAGCTTATGCTGAGGCCAGGGATATAGCTCAGTGGTACAGTGCCTGCCTAGCAAGCGAAAGTTCCTGAGTTTGATTCCCGGCACCAAAAAAAAAAAATAAAAAAATAAAAAAATAAAAAATCAAATAAAAAGAACACCTTATGCTTTAGAGATTTTTAAAAGATATACAGATAGAGATACCTGGGTATGGTGGCACACAGTTGTAATCCCAGTAGTTGGGAGACTAAGACAGGGGGAGTACCATGAGTTCGAGGCTAGCCTGGGCTGCAGAAGTGAGTTCATGGCCAGCTTGTACTACATAGCAATACTCCGTCTCAAAAGAAAGAAAAAAAAAAAGATCGATAGATGTCATATTGTATTTTCATGTCTTAAAATTATATAATAATTTCCTGTGAAGTACATTACATCACTGAATATTTGAACTTAGGGAGAAAATGGCAGATACTGTAGTTTGCCTAACATCTAATTGAGTCAAATTTTATATTAGTTTTTATTTCACGTACAGTTTCATCTCTCAACATCAATATAATTTGTAAGAGTAGGTAGAATTTCTATTTTCATTGACAAGGAAAATGATTTTATTCTTAAGGCAAATAATTTAACAGGAATACAGAGCCATAGGCCAACAAATAGAAAGTGGCACGAACCTGTGGTCCCAGCTACTGGCCAAGTTGAAGCAGGAGGATCAAAAGTTGAGGCTGGCCAGCATAGTGGTGCAGCGCACAAGAGGATCGCTATGAGTCTGAGGGCAGCCTGGGCTACATATGCAAATTTAAGCCCAGCCTGTACTACACAGTGAGACCCTGACTCAAAACAAAACAGAAAAGAAAAGAAATTTGATTTTCTTTTTTAAAATTTTTGAGACAGAGTCTTGCTAAGTGGTAACAGCACAAAATAATGTATAGGAACCAGCCTACAAGTTTATTCCTGATCAGGGGGACAAACAGATTAAAGACAAGACAGAGATAATTTTGAGCATTGGAGTCTTGCTTTTTGAAGAAAAATCTCAAGTTTTCCAGAGGCTCACAGGAGTAGCTTTCTTCTTTTGGGTGAGCTTGTTCTCCAGGCAGTTCAGATGACACTGGCTTTATTCCACAAAGATGCATCTGTTTCTTCCACCTTTACTGCAGGGGGTGTGGCAAGAATCACTGAGAAGGGACCTTTCCATTTTGGCTTCAATTGGTCAGTGGGTGTCCCCTCCAAGTTTTTTTTTTTTAATGATTAATAGATTTATTATTTTTGCTTTTTTATTTATATTTATTTATTTATTTTTGAGACAGTGTCTCACTATGTAGTCTAGCCTGCCCTTGAACTTACTAGTCATCCAGGCTGGCCTCAAATTCACAGTGATCCTCCTGCCTGAGCCTCCTCAGCACTAGGATTATAGGAATGCACCACTACACCCAGCCTCTCTCTCAGTTTTTACAGGCACTTAGTCTCCAGGGCAAACAGCAGATGGTTCTGGACCAAGAGCTGGCAGGACTCTGTTCTCATACATTTGGGAAGCCTGTAGTATTTGACTCAGATTAATAAGATACTGTTAAGAGTCTCATAGTCTCTGAGTCTACTATTATATCAGAGAATAGAAATGCCCTCCCATATAACATCTCAAAATGGGCTCAAACAGCCTAGTTTGGGGGCATGTTACAAACTCAAGAGCACTGTTGGCAGCAATCAGAGACAGGGCTCCAACATCACTTGGCAAAGTTTTGCCAGGGCTCAATTTAGGGTCTGGTTGGCTTGCTACCTTTCCAAAAGATTGAGGCCCACTTTTCATGTAGGAATCTTATGGCTTGTCACTATGTCCCTCAAGGAAGGACCAGAATGCTTCCTCAGCAATTGGAAATAAAGTTAGGGCCTGGAGGTACTGTAGGGCTGTCCTTCATACTTCCCTATCAGCCTTTTGATTCCCCAAGGAGACTTCAGACATGTCTCTAGTGCCCTTTAGAGTGGATGCCTGTGACCTGCTTGGGAAGATGGGCTGCCTCTAGGAGTCATAGAATTTCCTGTCTGTGCGTTATAGACAATTGACCAGGCTACTTTTATCAGTGAACCCTACCTCCTCAAGGTTTTGGAGTGGCAGGTCACTGATGTCCTGCCTGGTTGCACAGGTCTGGGAGAGCACATGTTCACAGTAATGGCTAACTTCTGGGCCTGTAGGCATCAAAGTAATTAAGTTTTTATAATAATCTCAGACATGTCTAAGAGTGTGGTTGATACTTGGTAAGCCATTTCCCTATTAAACATAAGTAACTCTTTGTCTGCAGAATGACTCTGACCTGTTGGGGAGTCAGAATGTGTAGTTTCTGTCCCAAAGTTAAAACTTCGCAGCTTCTTCTGTTAGTAAAACTGCAAAGAATCTCTTATTGGAGTTCATTTTACTCCAACTATGGCTATAGATCCAGAGGAGGGTTTCCTAGAGAAGTAAGTTAAAACAGAATGAAGTAATTGTAGTAGCTCATCCATGACATCTAAGATTACCCAGGGTTCCTTGGAGGAGATCATGATGTCCATGAAAACGGCCATTGCAAGTTACCCTGGGCCTCTTCAGTCATCAGAGCAGGAAATGAAGGTTCTGGCTGGCCTACCCCTTCTCTGAGAACAGAGATAATCAACCCCCAAGTGCCATGGGTCAGGTACATTAGCTCCCTCACATACAGAGCTTGGTGCAATCTGGTGCTTAGTGTGTGGTCCTCTTATATATGAAATAGGAACTCTTTCCCGGGTTGTCCCTGGGTACTTCCCTAGATGACCTGGGTGGGTATAAAGCATTGTCAGTTGTGACAGCTATCATCTTAGCCTTTCTCTTTTGTCCCTTCTCTGGGTTCTGATTGTTGAACTCAGAAAAGGCCATGTCCAGCAGTTGGGCCATAGGTGCCTGTGGCCCCATCTGAAGTTTTTGTAAGCTTACGCTGAATATCTGGGGCTGGTTGATAGATGAAATGATGTCCTACTAGTGCTTCTCCCTCCCTGGAAGGTGGATCTACACCAGTATATTTACAAATGACTCAGCATACCTCTTTATCTCCCTGGTAAGAGCAGCTAGCACATCAGACATCATTCTTACTCCCCCATTAGTATTATACTACTTTCATCGGTGAACCCTACCTCCTCAAGGTTTGGGAGTGGCAGGTCTCTGAAACCCTGCCTGCTTACACATCTAACCACCTTTCCAGGGTGGTTTCTTTCTTAAAGCACATTGTTCATTTGTATAGTTCCTATCCTCTTTATCTCTGGTAGGAGCAGCTAGCACATCAGACATCATTCTTACTTCCCAATTAGTATTATATTACAGTTTGGTTCTGTTGAAGGCAGAATAATCTTTCCAGGGTGGTTTCTTTCCCTTTTAAAGCACAGTGTTCATTTGTATAGTTTCTAGCCTCTTGTACACCTATAACTGAAAAAAGACCCTAATTTATTGGCATGGGGACTATAAGGAGGAGGTAGAAGAGACCTCCCAGTATCATCAAACAGATCAGAGAGACCCACATCCCCCTCAGAGACAAGTGGGGGTCTCAGGATGGGGTCCTCTGGAATATCTTTCTCCTTGGGGGCCACTCTAAACACCAGAGTTCCTGAGCATCCCCTTTGATACAGTCGCAAAAGCCTAACATAGGCATTTCATTCCCCTTGTATGTTTTAAGCAGAAATGCCGTAATTGGAGAATAGTCTCATAGTTTAAAGTACCATTCCATCCCCATCAGTCAATACCTCCCAGTTTGTAGTGAACCCAAACTATATTGCAATAGTAGCAAAGCTATTCCTGTTTTGGATTGTCAAGATCAAACCTTTCCCACTCATAAGAGTAGGACCTAGGGGTGAAGTCAGTGAAATCTGTGTGGTGGCAAAGTCCAAGAGGTTTCCCATTGGCTCAGCTTGGGCTCTATAGAGAGGAGGAGACAACTTAAGGTCTTGAATACTTAAGGTGGCATCCCATGCAGAAGGAGACGCAAAGGTCCGCAAAGCACCCCATGTGAAACCCTAACACACAGACTAGACAGGTGTCTCAGTGATGCTGGCATCAAGTGAAGAAGAAAGTCTCCCAGTGGCTTTTGTCTCCACATTCGGACCCATTAACTCATTAGGCAGATGAGCGTGAAGCCACTTGTT
Organism: Dasyprocta punctata; assembly: GCA_004363535.1. Classification (NCBI taxonomy): domain Eukaryota; kingdom Metazoa; phylum Chordata; class Mammalia; order Rodentia; family Dasyproctidae; genus Dasyprocta; species Dasyprocta punctata. The sequence goes on along the minus strand of RJWM01014778.1, from coordinate 24,477 downwards.
GGCATTACCTTGTCCTTTAGTTCCTGTGAAGTAAGGGTGAAACTTGAGCAAGTGAAGCTCCCTTAGCCACATAGTTGGACCCCTTGATGGTCCAACTTGCATTTTGAGTCCATTAATGGCTCTACTTCTATTCTGAGCCCTTGATGGCTCAGCTGAGATTTCTAGTCCCTCAACTCTTCTTAATCAGTTGGGAAGATTGTCTCTTGCGTTTACTCCAATAGTAAAAAACTAAGAATGAAGATGGCTCTGCTTTTGTACACTCACATCTTCAATTAATTTTTTTTATTTTAAAAGATAAAACAGTAAAATGAAACAAAGCAAAACAATGAGAATGATATTGGCAAAAACAATACATTAGGAAATCCATAAGAGTTATTATATTGCATATTGTTATGCTCTAAATAGATGCTCAGACTACCAGCTTTAGGTCTGCAAAGTCAATCAAACAATGCAAACATTAAATTCTTACTTTACTTCAGTTGCTATCATCTCAGTTTGCAGGTACATGGGAGGGTGCTGCTTCCTGATTTTCTCTCTGCCAGCCCTGACTGCTGTTGGTGCACAGGAGGGTGCTGCTTCCTCTTGATTAAATTTTAAACAGTCTTCCCCCCCCCCTCAGGTTGTCAGGCATAGGGTTTTAAATTATCTGCACTTAAACAAGGATGAAAGCTTTAGCCCCCCAGTGAGACTTAAAATAGGGAGGAAGCAGGTCAGCTGAAGCCAATTCAAACAGGTCCACCCAGCCATTGCCATGCCCTGGCAAAAGCCTAGAGCTCTTCCTTTCAGTTGTTTGTTTATGTAGAATCCTGCCTTGAGACAGGACCTTGCTATGTAGTTCAGGCTGGTCTTAAACTCACCATATAGCCCAGGCTGACCTCAAACTAATGGTGATCTTCCTGCCTCAGCCTCCTGAGTACTGGGATTACAGGTGTGCACCACTATGCCTGGCTAGATGTTTTGCTATCAAGAGAACTAGATTTTGATGATGGATATATAAAATTTTGTAAAACAAATTTATAAACACCTATGTTTAATTATTTAGGGTAAAAGAAAAAGCAGTTTTGCTGTGGGGGGCTAGATGCCCCTGAATAGGATGTATGGAGTTCTTGGCCTTGCAAGTTTATACCCAGGTTGACTAGGGAAACAAAACTCAATGCCACCACATGTACTGTGGCTCTCTGCCAATGAGAGAGCCTCTTGAGGGACATGTCTGCCTGGTGTATTGTACTGAAATTCTTGGTATGCTTGAAATGGGCACTCTGAGGACTTCATGGAGGTTTGCCCTGCTTTCTCCCTGTAAGTCCTGCTAGTGATTTTTATAAAGTGATGGTCCAGGGTTTACTAATTTGGTCTGTCACATACTGAGATCTCATCTGGTTCAGAGCACATTGGAATACAGATTTCTTGAGTGAGTTGGATGAAAACCCAGAATATCACCTTGGTTAGGTGAGTAACTAGGGGAAAAGTGCAAATGACTACATTAAATGTTTTTTCTCCTTTAGGCGGTTGTGGAGAACAACCTTCCTTCTGAGATTGCTAGCAAGATCAATCTTGTGGACCTAGCAGGCAGGTAATTAAAATTTCAAAGCCAAGGAGAATTACTCCTTTAACCATGATCTTGTTTCTGCCTATTTTATACAGCATAAGCTTGATCCAGTCTTTTTTTTTTTTTAATGTTTTAGCTATACTGAGAAAATTACAAAAGAAATTCTGCCAGGCTAGTGGTGCACCCCTGTAATCCCAGCATCTGAAGGCAGTCGAATTCCAAGGTCAACACCAGCCTGGGTTATAGAGTAAATTCAAGGCTGGCATGGATTATATATAGCCAGGCCCTGTCTCAGGAAAAGAAGCAAAAACAAATTCTTGAATACTGGGTTAAGAGTGTAGTGGCTGGCAGATCCTCTCTATCAGGGTTTCTCTGTCTTATCTGCCCATTAAAGTCTCTTGGGGTCCTTTTAAATCTCCCAATATGTGGATCTTAGATAACTCAGATTTTTAGTATGGTAAGAGGAATGTGGGCAATGATATTTGTTTGTTTTTTGAGGATCTCCATATGCAGTTCAGGCTGACCTTGAACTCTATGTAGCCCAGGCTGGCCTCAAACTCCTGCCTCAGCCTTTTGAGTGCTGGGATTACAAGTGTGCACCACTTGTGGTGTAGAGCTGAATTCTAAAATGAATTTATTACGTGGGTCTTTTACAACATTGATACAGTATAGTGGATAATGTCTTTTTGTGTGTGTGAATAATATCTTTTAAACAACATTACAAAGGTAGTTCTTGTTTTATGTTTTTATTGATTGTGTTTTAGTGAAAGAGCAGACCCCAGTTACTGTAAAGACCGGATTACTGAAGGAGCCAATATCAACAAGTCCCTTGTGACTCTGGGAATTGTCATCTCCACTTTAGGTATTTGCTTATTGACAGAATGATTGGGGTAGGAGGGAGACTTTGGAAAATAACTTGTATTATTTTCATTTTGTCAAAGGTGCTTTTTTTGACAAGGTTACCTTTTGGGTTGAGGCATGAGAAATTAATAAATATCAAAACCAGATAAATATGTGATTGATTGATAGAGTACAGTGTGATCCTCATTGTAGCCCTGTCATTTCAAGGAGGGAACAGCTAAGAACTGTTGTCAAGCCAAATCATGCATTCGAAGTCTGGTCCAGTGCTTGCATTTGAAGCATCCTCATGCAAAATGGGATAAGATGTGTAACACTTAAGTCTGTGTCCTGCAGCCATTGTTCTGTCCTAACGTGTTTGCTTCATAATTCCTTCTTTCTTCCACTCTTATTATCTATTAAGCCCAGAACTCCCAGGCGTTCAGTAACTGCCAGGGCCTCAGCAGCCCAGCCAACAGCACTGGTGGCAACAATGGGACTCCTGGCGCTCCTGGGGCCACCAGCAGTGGGAGACTCTCCCGGAGGCAGTCTTACATCCCATACCGGGACTCTGTGCTGACCTGGCTGCTGAAGGACAGCCTTGGAGGCAACTCGAAGACCATCATGGTTGCTAGTAAGAGGGCTTCTGGCACTACTTCTGTGTTGGGCGAGTCTTCTTCCTCAGAAAAGGGCCTGACCGTGCATGGTCCTCTTTCTTCAAGGGGCTTGCGGGCAGTGTGGGCAGTAGCAGCAAGAGAAGTGGTAGAGTGTGGAACTGGAAGGGCCTCACATACTTTTCTAACTTCTTTTACTTCAGCTGTGTCTCCTGCACACACCAGCTACACTGAGACCATGAGCACACTGAGATATGCATCCAATGCCAAGAACATCATCAACAAGCCACAGGTCAATGAGGTGAGACCATTGGAAGATCTGGTCTGGTGTACTTCACGCAATTTTCTTATTTTTTTCTCTGGATTTCGTTTGTCTTTGTACTTGCCCCAACTTGCCAGACTTATTTGCAATGATGAGGGATTGAAAATCTTTCTTTCAGTGTTATGTTATGTTCTTCTCTGATTTTCCTGCTGACTATAGTTAGTAACCTTTTACAAATAATTTACTTTAGGTATTTCTTTAAGGTCATTCCTCTTAAGATCCTCAGTATGTCAGTGCCACACTAAGCAAGGTTCTTTAGAAGTTTTTGTGTTTAGTGCTTTTATTTTCAATTGATGTTATTTATACCTTGTATTTTTTTTCATATTTCCTGTATAAATTGCAATGGCTTCTCTGTTTTAAATTTAAAAGAGAAAGAATATAAGAAATTTTCCTTCTTTCTTTCTTTCTTTTTGAATGAATGAAACGATCAACAAGCAGTGGCTAAGTTGATTTGAGAAAGTAAAAATGAAGAGCAAGGAAGAAACTGACTCTGTTGAGTGAGCATGGGCCAAGTAAAAGGAGAAAAGCAATAAAAGAATACCTAGGAGAAAGGGTGGCCTACTGTAAAGAAAATCATGATAGACTTTTTTTTCTTTTTAAACTAGAGAATTCGTTGGTTTTGACAACTGAGTAATAATGACAATATTCTAAATGTTCTTTATCAGGTATCACAACTGGTGGCCACACATATACAGGAATTGTTTTAAAAGGCAATGTAATGCCAGGTGTGGTGGCACATGTGTGTGTGTGTGTGTAATCCCAGCACTTGGGAGGCTGAGGCAGGAGGATTACCACAAATTTGAGGTCAACTTGGGCTACATAGTGAGTTCAGGGTCAGCCAGAACTACATTAGCAAGATCCAGTCTCAAGCCTGCTTCCCACACACACAAAAAGCAGCAGTGTAGTTAGGTAAATTTTTTTTCCAGGACATCAACATTTATTTAACATGATAAAAAAAGAAATGAGATATAGACATTTGCATTTAAACAATAGTAAGTAGCCTTTAATACATTACATGTGCTCATCATATAATATGTACACAATGAACGTAACTACATTTGTACACAATAGTTAGGTATTTAATTTAATCCCAATGTAGGAAGACTAGCACCTACTACGTATAATGCCCTGGCATTAATGCCAGCTTCGCCTTCTGCTCTAAAGTGATGATTCTCAAACTTTAGTGTGTATGCAAGAATCACCTGGGGAGTTCATTAAAACTCCAGCCCACTGGAATTGTTGATCTTGTAGGTCAGGGGTAGGGCCAGAATTTGCATTTCCTTTTTTTTTTTTTTTTTTGTAATGGGGATCAAACTTATGACCCTGCACCTGCCAGGCAGGCGCTGTGCTGCTGAGCTAAATCCCAGGCCCAGAATTTGCATTTCTACAAATTTTCAGATGAAGTTAATACTCCTGGTCCTGAGATGGTACTTTGAGAACAAGTGCTGTAGAAGTTACTCTGAAGGAGTAATCCACGTCTTCCAAGCTAATTGCATGTAGCATTTCACAGCTGGTTGACATCTGACATCAATCCTCAGTGACTTGAGTTCTCTGTGTTTCAGGATGCAAATGTGAAGCTCATCAGAGAACTCAGGGAAGAGATCAGGAGGCTGAAAGCCATACTGCTGAGCTTCGAGCTGGTATATGGGCAACCAGAACTTTTTTGTATTTAAATGAAGTTTTCCTCTTGAGCTTCTTTTTTCTGCATGGCATCTGGTCCTGCTGCACTCCCTGTTTCCAACTGACACTCATAGAGCTAAGGCAGGAGGGGGATTATTCTGCTATCTCTAGGTAGCCTCAAGTGGGGCTGGGCATCCTCTCATGGTCTCATCTCTTGTCCAGAGGCCACTTGCCTAAAAAGCTCTTGCTTTGTGTGGGCAGCACAGGCAAGAATTCACTAGCAGAGAGTTGCTTGAATTCTCCTTTGTACTAATATGAGCCCAAATACAGGATTTAGGATACGGATTTAATTTTCATTTTAATAGTAAAGTATTTATCCTTTATTCGCCCTCATGAATGTAAGGGTGAGACCTGCCTCTAGATCATTCCAGGAAGACATCACAGCACGTATCTCTTTCTGTTTCTTTAGAGAAACTTTAGTTCCTTAAATGACGGGGATGAAAATCTGAAGGAGCTTGTTCTACAAAATGAATTGAAGGTAGGTATGTTGGGTGGGCTAGTTGTGCTTTATTTTACCTTGGAAATAGGTTTGATCTCCCTCCATTCATTTTTTTTGTACCGGGAATCGAACTCAGGACCTCGCACTTGCCAGGCAGGCACTGTGCCACTAATACTGTGAGCTATATCCCCGGCCCTCCATCCATTCATTCTTCCTGGGCGAAGGCTACTCCTCAGTAGGAAAGAGAGGTCTATCTAGTTTAAAAATTGACTATCTTTTCCTCCATTGAGGCTTGAATGGGGGACATGTTTGCCTTAGGAGCTGGTAAATAGCTTTCTGATTTTCTGTTTTATTCTCTCAGGAGTTCATGATAACTCCCTTTGGATAGTGCCAATGACCTAAAAGCAAAAATTATTTTCCAGTCAGTAAGTCAATCAGCTAACATGTGTTCATTGATTGAGTCCCAGATAGGTGCTTAGCGTGATTCTGCAAGAGATTCAAAGGAGCCTTTGTTCTCACATGGCTTACAGTCTAGTGGGATACATTTACAAAGAGGATTGTGCTTTATGAAGCGTATGATTTAGAGGGAAAAAGTTTCAGGAAGGAAGAAGTCACTGTAGCTTGGGGTTTTCAGAACTGATACCATATGGTAGAATGTGAAGTCAGAGAAGTGACCTTGAACTAGTCAGAGAATTGACCTTGAAAGATTCATACTATTGTTTTTTTTTTTTTTGGCGGCACCGGGATTGAACTCACAACCTCGCGCCTGCCAGGTCAGGCGCTTAAGCCGTAGAGCCAAACTCCTGGCCCTAGTTTTTTGAGGCAGGGTCGCACTATGTAGCTCAGGCCGGCCTTGCGCTCGCGTTGTAGCCCAAGCCGGCCTCGAATTCACAACGCTTCTCCTACCTCAGCCTCGCGAGTGCTGGGATTAGATTCATACAATTGTTAGAAAGAAGGAGCAAGGCATTTTGAGTGAGGGTGAGAGAACATATGCAAAACCACAGAACTAGGAGAGGCCATGTGGAAGTGTGAGCTTGGAGAAGACTAGGCTGGTTAGAGGGGCATTGGTAGTGGAGAGTCATGGAGGGAAGACAAGGCCATCTTAGAAATCAGCTTCTTGAGTCAGGTTAGTGACATATGGTAAAGGAATGTATTGAAGAAACAATAGGGCAGTTGTATGTAGGATGGATTGAAAGAGCAAAGACTGGAAGCCAAAGACCCACCAGAAAAGAGATTGCTATTGGGACCCAGGGAGGGTGAGGACAGCATTTTGGAAAAGTAGAATAAATGGTGATTCTCAGAGATATTTAAAAGGAAAGAATGGCAGGTATTACTTTAGTGACCAGTTAGATTTAGACCCTACAACGAAATATTCCAATTTTCAGTATTCTGTTGTATCATTCTTATATGTTATTAAAGTATCCTGGGGCCTCCGGGAAGATGGTGGAACAGTAAGCAGCAGAGTAAACAGCTTCTCTGAGAGATGCAGTCCAGATGCTGGAGTATTAACATCGTGGGGAAGACAAGAAGGAAAGAAGTGGGTCCCCTGGACCCAAGAAGAAGCTAAAGTGAGAATTGAAGCCCATCAAAAGAGTAAAAAGGAAAACTTAAATGAAGAAGAAGGCGGTAGCTGGCAGCACCTTCACCTGGAGCCGAATCCACTGTGAGAGAGGAGCTGTTGGAACCTGGGGACACATGATCAAGGTGACGTGGTGGCTGGCGACCCTGGAGGCCTCTGCAGAGAGAGGCAGCATTGGAGGGGAGTGGCAGTAGAGAGGAGTGGCAGACCTGGAAGACTGCACTGGCTGGCAGTGAGCTCAGAGGACTCAGTCCTCCTGTGGGAGAGAGTGATTGGCTGGAAACCGATTTGGAGTCAGGCGGATAAGCCCGGAACCAGTTTGGACTGAGCCCCACACTTAGAAGCATTCTAGTGGCCAATGTGGAGGTTCCCTGTGGGTAGCCAGCTTGGTCTGCAGGTGGCCGTCGGCCCCGCCCCTAACCCCACACACACTCCAGGGGCAATAGTGGAGGATCCATGCCAATGACCAGCCCAAGCCTGTAGGCAGTGGCCAGCCCTGCCCCCACATGCACTCAAGTCATTGGGGAGCCAACACAGGCTGGGAAAATCAGCAGACAGCCCTGCACCAGCGTACACAATGGCCACTATCAGATACCTGTAGCCAGCACTGGCTAGAAGAACCTAACAGTCTCACTTCAGAGAAATTGTAGCCAATGCAAGAAGTGCCTGGGACCCCAGTACCCACTTGTCCAGAAGAACCTAGGAATATGTCAAGACAAAGAAGCAAAAGGCAGTCTCTGGCCTCCAATTCAAGCAAAGCAAGTCCAGGAGATAAAAACACAGAAGAGATCGGGAGTCACACACCTAAAGTTTTGGAAGCGATGGCAACTAAAGTAAAGAAACAACTTCATGAGGCTATAAAAAATTAGAACAGAAATACTAACTCAGGTAAAAGAAATGAAAAGTATAATAAAAGAATTGCTAAGCATCTCTAAGGAAGACATAGATAAAAAAAAAATGGAGGAACATAGGAAAATGAGGGAAACCTTAAGTGAATAATACAAAAAAGATTTAGAATACATGAAACAGATTCAAAGAGATATCCAGGAAATTAAAAACTCCATTGAAAGCTGGCAAAACCACTTGAAAGAAACCAAAGATAGACTTTCAGATCTTGAAGATAGGTTTGCAGCTTGTGATTGTGAAAGGAAAGACCTCTTAAAAATAGCAAGGAAGCCGAGTGTGATGGCGCACGCCTTTAATCCCAGCACTCGGGAGGCTGAGGTAGGAGGAGTGTTGTGAGTTCGAGGCCAGTGTGGGCTACAACACAAGCACAAGGCTGGCCTGAGCTACATAGTGTGACCCTTCCTCAAAAAACTAGGGCTGGGAGTTTGGCTTAGTGGCTTAAGCACCTGTCTGGCAGGCGCGAGGTTGTGAATTCAATCCCTGGTTCCCCCCCGCCCAAAAAGCAGGGAACCTGGAAGTAACAATTCAGTGGCTACAGGACAACCCAAAGAAATATAACTTAAGAATAAAAGGTGTGAGTGAAAAAGCAGGGGTCAATGCAAATGACATTAAAACTCTATTTAAAGAAATATCAGAAAGCTTCCCAAGCATGTGAAAAGAAAGTGGCATTCAGATAAGTGAAGCATATAGAACTCCAGCTAGCCATAACCAAAATAAATCTATACCCAGACACATAATAATCAAGATCCCAGAAATTCAACACAAGAGCAGAATATTAAAAGCTGTTAGAGAAAAGAAACAGATCACCTATAAAGGAAAACCCTATAGATCACCTATAAAGGAATCATGACAGACTTCTCAACATAAACCATCAAGTCAAGAAAAGCTTGGAGTGAAGTATTTCAAGTCCTGAAAGAAAACAGCTTGCAACGCAGATTGATGTACTCTGCAAAACTATGTTTCAAACTTAACGAAGAAACAAGACACTTCCATGACAAAGAACAACTGAAGAAATTCGTGACCACCAAAACAATCCTACAAAGAATACTAAAGGATGTTCTAGAGAGAGATAAAAAAGACTACAGCTCCAGGAACAGCAGCAGAGGAGTATCACTGAGCAGAGCAGACAGTTGAATGGAGAGGAAAAGTAGGCAGCCAATGGCAGGAAAACAGCGTGGCAGAGACGAGGCAGTGCCTGTTGGCCATAACCAATAGTATAGATGGCCTCAATTCACCAGTGAAAAGAAATGCAGGCAGAGTGGATCAGGAGACAGGGTCCACCAATATGCTTTATACAAGAAACACAGTTAACTCAAAAGGAGGTTCATAGACTGAAAGTCAAAAGAGAGAGAACAGTGCTCTATGTGACAGGGAACCAGAAAGAAGTAGGGGTAACTTGCCCCTTAGCTGCAGAATGGACAAGAAAGACATGGCATTTTTATACAATGGAAAGCTACTTAGCTATAAAGAAAGATAGCCTCCAGGCTCTTGTAGGTAAATGGATACAACTTGAGATCATGCTCATGGATGAAATGATTCAGAGTCACATGGGTGAACATCATGTTGTCTCTCTAGTATAAAAAACTAAAGGAGTTAGTGGGATTCAAAATACCAATATATATTGTGAAAGTAAAAGGGGAGGAAATGTCTAAAAAGGGAAGGCAGTGGCCGTTGTTAATCTATTATCATGATTTGGATCCCATGTTGTTTTCATTGTTCTGCTTAGTTTGTTTTTATTCTGTTATAGTTTGTCTAGTTTTATTATATTTGATGGCATGGACAGCTATTTCAAAGATAACAAAACACATTATGGTAGCCATTATAGATTTCCTATTACCTTGTTTTGAAGCCCTATATTGCTTTCATTGTTTTGCTTTGAGTGATTTCATTCTATTTTGGTTTGTTTGATTGTGTTATGTCTGATGATATAGGCAACTACTTAGAAGATAACAAGAGGCATTATGGTAATCACTGTTGTTTTACTATTGTCTTGAAGTCCTGTATTGCTTCCATTGTTTTGTTTTTATTGGTTTCATTCTGTACTATTTTGTTTGATTTTATTATGCCTGATGGTATGGGCAGTTATTTTGAAGATGAGGCATTATGGTAGCCATTATTGATTTCCTTTTATCTTTTTTAGAAGTCATGTACCATGTTCATTGTTTTATTTTGATCAACTCTATTCTGTTTTATTTTGTTTCATTTTATTCTCTTAAAAAAAATTATCCTGGCCATGGCAGCGTTTTGTTACCATCGCTGAACTTTTGCACTATGTATTAGCACACTGAAATTCTTGGTTTAGCCATATGTTCTGATTTTTGATTCAGAAAATATTATCTTTCTATAACAGAGATGTAGAAAGCAGAAACCAGTCCTTTCCAGGTACCCTGTAGGTTCACTGATTTTCAGAATTCAATAATTATAACATTTAAATAATGTATCTAGAACATGTGAAATATTTGAACCTAAACTCGGCATACTTTTTTCCTGAAGTATTCCTTTTGTGAGAGAACTTAGCTGAGTCCAGTCTGTTTTTCTGAGCTTCTCATTCTTCCATTCCCACAGTAAGCTTCCTGCCTAGTCATCAGTTCCCCCAAAAGAAGAAATTGGACCTTATATTCAACACTGTTTATTCATGTTTCTCAGATGCTCTTAGCTTTAAAGGCCTCTAAGACTCAGTGTATTTATTTTTAAGTGTGTTCCTAGTACATAGAAAACATTTAATACTTTATTATTACATGGTTGTCCAGACAAGTTTCGTATGGTCTTAATTCTGATGAGAGGATTTTTCTCAGTGTGTTGTGCATCTTTGAGCCATGTATGAACTTGTAACTCAAGGAACTATATGTTGGGAACAGAGTGTTAGATCATGAAGAGAATCCCAGATTTGGATCACATAGAAATAAAATGGGGAAAGGGAAATTATAAACATAGATGTCTGAGTAACAAGCCAATTAATTTTTTAAAAAATAACATTTAGTTTTTTTCTAGTTAGAACAGTATGTGCTTATTGCAGAAAACTTTAAAAATAGTGTTTATTGAGGAAGCTTCCATTTATAAAAGTTAACATTTGCATATTGAAGAAAACTTTAAAAACAGAACTGGCAGTTGCAAGAGGTGTGAAGGCCTCTGTGAGACTTTGAATAGTAACAGCAAGAATCATGAGAGAGTAATACCACGGAACACGGGTCATGGTGACCTCTGAGCTCTTGTCTGCTCCACCCTCCAAATGTCTAAATCCTCTCCTGTGCCTCTGCAGGTGGACAAACTGACCAAAGACTGGACCCAGAAGTGGCATGACTGGCAGGCCCTCATGGAACATTACAGTGTGGACATCAGCAGGAGGAAGGCTGGGGTGGTCATTGACAGTAGTCTGCCACACCTGATGGCCTTGGAGGATGATGTGCTCAGTACAGGTGTTGTGCTCTACCACCTCAAGGTGAGGAGAGGGGTGCTCCTCTTTCTTCCTGAGCCTTATTCGTGTGAACTAAGACAGATCCACAGTGCTGCCTTCAGGTTTCCTTTCAGGAAACCCAACTTGTCAACTGTGATCTCTTTTGATTTTGTATAAATGGAGTAGAAGACTGGAAATTAGAACAATCATTTGTTTTTCAACTACTACTATCGCTTTTTGCTAATTTCCTGTTCTCTGTGCTATAATTTCCTCAATTTAAAATAAGAATGATCCTTTTTATATTTCTTTTCTGGCTTCTGAAGCACAGAGGTACAGGCTTGGCGAAATCTCAAAAGTATTGTCAGTATAAACCAGGTGCAGTGACATGTGCCTGTAGTCCCAGCTGCATGGGAGGCAGAGGCAAGAGGATCGCTTGAATTCAGAAGTTCAAGGGTAGCCTGGGTAACATAAAAACAAAATCTTAGTGCTCCTAAACCCTACAGATATAGGTTGCTCAAAGATGGGGAAATTCAGAAGACTTGAAAGTTTTCTTCAACCCCCAAATCAGCAAAATACACACCTCCCAATTCTCCATGTCAAAAAAAAAAGGGGGGGAGAGAGAAGATAGATAAGCTTGAGTTTTGAATTTAAAGCATGAGGAAGGATCCAAAGAGCTGGGGCAAAACTGGCAAGGATGGCAACACACACCCTTCTAGAAAAAATGTGATGGGGTTGCAAGTGTAGTTCAGTGGCACAGCACCTGCCTGGTAAGCACGAGGTCCTTAGTTTGAGTCCTGGAACCAAAACACTGTGATGAGGTTAAGATCCTTCAAATAAGACCAGCTGATCTGGCTTTTGTCACCTGGAGGTTTGTTTTTGTTTTTGTTTTTGTTTTTTGGTACTGGGAATCAAATTCAGGACCTTGTGTTTGTGAGCCAGGCAGTTGTGCCACTGAGCTATATGCCTAGCACTGTTGCTTTGTTTTATTTGTTTTGTTTTTGTTTGAGACAGTGTCTCACTATGTAGTTGAGGTTGGCCTTAACTTACTGTATAGCCCCGATTGGTCTCAAACTCACAACGAGCCTTCCATTTCAACTTCCCAAGTGCTAGGTTTACAGGTGTATGCCACCACAGCTGATTTAGGCCATTATTTCATAGAGAAGTAGTTTTAAGAGTTAATGACCAATGCCCTATTCTCATCAGATATGTCCTGGGGGAAGACAGAGGATGTGAGAACATATTTTCACATCCCCAGGCTCACTGAAAATCCAGTTTCTATTTTCATCATTGCCCCCAGATGATGTTTAAAAAGACCGAAGAAAGTTGATGGGGCATATGTAAGGCTACCATTATCCCTGGGGAAATTAAGCTTCTATTGTGGTGCATACAGAAGGGAGACTTCAGCCTTGGGAAGATTGTCAGAGGCTTAACATCTCAGACAGAAAGTTAAAGTAGCTTACTTTCTGGCACATTGAGCATAGATTGTCTGAATGAAATGCCACAGGCTATCTACCTTAACAGCAAATCTAAACACTGAAGGCTGTAATCTTTTCATTAGAACCACAGGGATCATGGGGAGGGCTTGGGAATCAGGAGACCAGATGGATTAAAATGGTCATTATCTAAGTAGGGCTGATCTGACCTGTTGCTTGGGAATGGAGTGAGCAGAGGAAGTTGAATGTTAAGTAGAAAAGTGTAGGGAGTGGCAGAGGGTCGAAGGCTGTGCTTCTAGATTGAGTCTGAGATTTGAAGAGGAGTGAAAACACCATCTGAATACAGGGTTGCTTATTGTCACTTTCACAGTGTTTAATCCCTTTTTGGTACATTTCCAGTGGACCTGTGTGAGGCAGTTTTAGTCTGGTTCAAATTCTGGCACTTCTGTATTTTATGTACCCGTATTTTTGTTTGTTTGTTTGTTTAAATCCTGGGTGAGGTAATAGTATAACGGCAAGGGCCCAAGATTCTGTGTGTTTACATTTCTCTCTTGGTCACTGATGTGGAACTGGTCCCTGTTGATCCCCTAGAAACAGTTTTCTCTTGGGTTGCCTTGGGAAGCTCAGGTAGTAAGGGACAGAAGGAACAATGGGCAGAGCACCAGGCGCTGCCATCCTTGTGACTGCCTTTGTGTTGCTGACTCCCTGCATAAAGAGGTGGGAGGAGCAGTAATCACAGGTGCCAACTCCATCCTTTTATCTGAGATGTTACCACATTTTTGGGTAATTTCTACCCTGCACATCAAGATATTATAATGTGCTGTGCCCTTTGTCCTTTCAGGAGGAGTGTGCTCCATCACCATGGCTGTCTCTAAACCCACAGGAAGGGTTTCAACCTCCTCGCCTTGAACTGACCTTCACTAGCATCCATTGATTCTTTTCAGGCCAGGCTAGAAAGATGGGCTAAGTATATGTAGAGAGAAGAAGCAGAAGGGCACAGAAGTCAGGGCCTTACTTTTTGCTTCAGGGTTCTTCTGTGTCACTGTATAGTTAGGGGTAGATGCAAGGACCTCTCTGCTGCTGACAGTGAAATGTAGTAGAGAACTCTGGTTACTTTGAACAAAAGATGCTGGGCAGGAGGGTAGGGTAAGGCTAAAAAGACCTAAGATCCAGAGGTACCTAAAGTCTAGTCACAGCACTCCTACTTAGTATGTGGGTTCTTGGGCAATTTATTCCCTAGAAGCTTCAGATTCATTGTCTGTAAGGAGAGAATAATACGTACATTTTAGAGGTGGGTGTGGTGGCACAGGCCTGTAATCCCAGCACTTGGGAGGCTGAGGCACGGGGATTGCTGTGAGTTCAAGGCCAGCCTGGGTTATATAATGAGTGCAAGGCCAGGTGGAACTACACAACAAGACACTGTCTCCAAAACAAAAAAAAAGAACAACCCTTACATTTTAAGTTGTTTAAAAAAAGATGATGTTTATAAAGCACTCATTTTAATGCCTGGGACATATTGAATGTTATTCAGTAGGTGATAAACATATATCTGGAATTTGGCATTTTTGTTGCTGTGTTGCTGCCTTGCCCCAAAAAGCCATGTGGTCTTTAGCATATTTGCCATAAACCAAGGGCCAAAAGCCTTGTCTGATACTAACTCAGTGATTTGTTTATAGTACTAACTCCAGTTTCCCCTGCTCTCTTATTCTCTCTTCCAGTTCTCTTGATTCTAGAAGTGCTTTTCTTCTGTTTGTGCCTTACCCTTCTTAGAATTGGTGTCCATTAGACTTTATTCACTGACAAAGAAGGTAACAATGCTGTGTTTCCATAAGTCTTCATAAAAAGCCCGTGTCCTTGACACTTGCTGCATCAAACCTTAACCCCTTTGGGGGAAAGCTATCCTGTGCTCATTTCCTTGGGATAGAGTATTTTTGACTGAAGACTGCAGCTATTCATAGTGTAACTTCAGGCTGTAGGACAGAAAGGAGTTTGCCAACACTGGTTAGGCTTTCCATAAAGCTGGTGTTATGTTGTCTTATTTGTTTGCCTCAGTTTTCTCAGAGGCTTCCTGGGCTACAGAGGGATTAAGCAGAGGGTCAAAATAGCCTGGGTCAAAGTTGAGGATTGGTACAGAAAAGGCTGGATTGGGACTGGGGAGACAGTAATAACACACCAGTGTGGGCAGTCCTTTGAGGGTAGGGCAGTGTCCCTTTGTATTCTTACTAAAATGGCTTTCTTTCCCCCTGTAGGAAGGGACAACAAAAATAGGAAGAATTGACTCAGACCAGGAACAGGACATTGGTAAGTGACAGTGACTGTAGGTCTGACACTTCATGACAGTTTCTATACCTAAAAGGTTTCTTCAGAGGACTCTAATAATGCTCTGAGAGGAGAGGAGTCTTTGAAGTATCAAGGGTCAGCTTCTCTTCCTGCTGTGAGGCTTTCGGTTGGACAGAAGAGACCAGCACTGTGGGAAGATTTCTGCTCTGGGTGGTCTCAGGTGGTGGTTCTTTCTTGTTATGATGGGAGGTCTTCCAGGAGTTGGGTTCTTGTTTGTTTGTTTTGTTTTGTTGTTTGTTGGTTTTTGGTTTTTGGTACTGGGAATTGAACTCACGACCTTGCACTTGCCAGGCAGGTGCTGTGCCACTGAGCTATATTTCTGACCCTTGGTTTTGGTTTTTTGAGATGCTGTACAATACATGCTGGCCTTGGATGTCACTCAGGCTGGCTTTGAACTCACAGTGATCTTCTCTATGTACTGGGGTTACAGATGAATGGTGTCCCCTGAGTTGTCCCCCCACCTAAGTGACAACCACCTCTTCTCTAGTCCTTCAGGGCCAGTGGATTGAGAGAGACCACTGCACAATCACCAGTGCTTGTGGGGTAGTCATCCTCCGGCCTGTGCAGGGGGCACGCTGCACAGTCAATGGCCGCGAGGTCACTGCCTCTTGCCGTCTGACCCAAGGTAGGACTCTCTGCAGCTCTGTAAGCAGGATGAAGGGTGGACCAGCTCCAATCTCATGGGCCCAGAGAGCTCAGAGAAGCAGGCTTTAAAGAGACCTGAAGATTTCTTAATGTAGTCCTCTTCAGTCCAGGACCAGAGAGAGGAGAAAATCCTGTGAAACCTGTTCCTGAGTGTGCTACTTTTGTCTTTAGGAAAGTGTCTGAGCCTCACTTTCCTTATCTGTAAAATGGAGATTTGAGAGGGTCGAAGGAGTCTTATCTGTGTAAGATTCTTAGCATCGTTTGATACTTAGTGAGGACCCATCATTATTATTGCCACTGCTGTTATTAGTCTACCCAAATTCCATCTGCCCTTTGAAATTGGAGTTAGACTCCCCTTCTTCTGTGAAGCTGTCTTTGACTATGCCCAGGTACTTGTTTTTTCTTAGAGTGCAGTAGCTCCTGATACCTAATTAGTAGATATCTTAAGAACTCAGCCAAGGTATATCAACTACATGAGGATATGAGTTTTGCCCACAGAACAGTACCCTGCAAAAAGTATATACTCAAAACATGACCTACTAGCAGAGTTCTCATCTGCCTCTCTGGTGCAGGAGCTGTCATAACTCTGGGGAAAGCTCAGAAGTTTCGATTCAGCCACCCAGCAGAGGCTGCTGTCCTGCGGCGGCGAAAGCAGGTTAGCGCGGTTGTGGGTTCTGGTGTGCTGCTGGCCATGCTGTTACTTTTTCTTTCTCTCCCTTCTCTTCCTCCTCTTCCTCCTTCTTCTCTCACTCTCTCACTTCTGTTCTTTCTTTCTTTCTTTCTTTCTTTTTTTTTTTTTGCGGCACCGGGGATTGAATTCACAACTTTGTGCCTGTCAGACAGGCACTTAAGTCACTGAGCCTAACTCCCGGCCCTGGTTTTTTTTTCTTGAGGCAGGGTCGCACTGTGTAGCTCAGGCCGGCCTTGTGCTCGCATTGTAGCCCAAGCCGGCCTCGAACTCACGACACTCCTACCTCAGCCTCCCAAGTGTCACTTCTGTTCTTGCTGTCTTATTTTTTGAGACAGGGTCTTGCTATGTAGTCTGGGCTGTCCTTGAACTCATGCTCCTCCTGCCTCAGCCTCTTTGAGTGCTGGGATTACAGGCTTATACTACTGTGCCTGGTTCCTATTTCTTCTTTTTAGGAGAGGAGCTTAAACTTTACCCAGTTGTGTTGGCCTGAGGATCATGGGAGCAGCCTCACTGTGCCTTCTTCCTTGTTCCAGGTTGGAGAGGCCATTGGCAGCAATGGCTCTTTGGAATGGTTGGACTTGGACGCAGATGTCACTGCCTCCCGCTTGGATCTCTGCCCTTTCCTTTGGAAGGAAAGGTGAGAAACAACTACTCATACCAATGTGGAACTTCCTGGGTCCATTACAGCGTGAAGCAGAGCGGTGACTGGTATAGCAGTCAGTCTGAGTGAGGCTGACTGTGAGTCAGTCTGGTCAGGTGATCTGAAGATTCTGGGCTGGCAGCTGAGTCTGTATTGTCTTGGCCCTCACTGGTTTCCTGCTTGGCATTTCAGCTCTCTTCATCCTTGAAAGAAGCCTGTCATTTAACAATCCTATGGCCACTTTTCTGTCAGCAGCATTAACTGAGCAGTATTGGCAGATGTCTTTGACGCTGCTTCTGGACTTACCTTTTTGCAGTCCCCTTTAGATTATGGCCTGCCTGTGTGTGAGTTCATAGCATCTCAGTTAATGTCCAGGATTTATGGTAGCCTCTAAGGTACTAGGGATAGCACTCAGGGATATTGTACCATTGATCTGTGTCTCCAGTCCTTTTTATATTTTGCTTTACCTTATATTTAATTTAATTAATTAATTTATTTTTCTTTTTGAGACAGGGTTTCACTATGCGGTTCAGTCTGGCTTTGGACTCACTTTGTAGCCCAGGCTGGCCTTGAACTCACAATACTCCTGCTCAGCCTCCTGAGTGCTGTCATTGCAGGCATGCGCCACCTTATATTTTTTATTTTTTTAGACAGGGTCTCACTAAATTGCCCAGGCAGTCCTCCAACTTGTGATCCTCCTACCCCAGCCTTCCACATAGCTGGGATTACAGGCCTTTGACACCATATCCAGCTGGATATTTAAAGATAGTGTATGACTGAGAGCCCTTTATTTTTTCTTCTCATAACCAGAAATTCAGAAGTAGGCATAAAAGAAGCAGAAATAATATAAAAATATCTTCCATCCTCCCATGCTCACCTGACTCTCATTGTAACTTCAAAGACTTGAATCAGAGATTTTATATTAATTGATGGTTTCTGCTTTTCTATTTCATGGTCATACCTCATCCATTTCTACACAGAATCCAATCTCCAGGTCTAGATGCCTGGTGGTTTGGTTTTGATACTAACATTTCCTGTGTACTCATAGGGGAAAGTGACCTCTGCTGGTGGGATTTCCTATAGAAAATCTGAACAGGGGCCACAATCCCTGTGAGATCCCTGGTGTTGGGAGAGGGCCACATACCTGTGCTTAGGGTTTTTGGTGGGTTCTAATGGCCCTAATCCATTCGGAGGATGCCAGATGAAGACAGTTTGGGATCTGACATTAGTAGAAAGGGTGTTGAATTGAGGAGAGGAAAGCATGAGCATCATGTCCTTACTGGATAGCTGCTTAGGTTTAAAGGGTGCTGCAACAGAGGTAAAGGGAGGATGATCATAGGATCAGGTGTCTGATGGCCTTGGGTAGAGGATAAGGTGGAAGGGGTGACAGAATGGACAGATCAAGGCCAAGGTGGCCTCAGGACTGGGGCCAGACCTCTTGTTTCATCATAGTTTCCTCCCCTTCCTGTGTAGTCTTTTGAAAGAAGATCTTGTTTTAGGTAGGGTTTCTGTTGGGAAGACACACTGAAGGTGGGTTTTCTGAGTTGGAGGTTGACAGAAAACAGCTGTGTGGCTTAAAGAGCTGGGAATGTGGAGAAGATCCATTGGAGTTGGTTGAAATTGTTCACACCCTGGCCCTACCACATAAGAGCTGTGGAATCTTAGGCAGGTTGTTGAACCCCTGAGCTGACTTCCTCATCTCTAAAGTAAGGATATTGCCATTTCTTTCCCAGGGATCTGCCAATAAAGATTGAAAGCAAATGAGTGTGCATGATACTAACCCACACCCTGGCCCCTGTGGCTGAGAGGCCTGAAGACAAGCTGCCGGGAAGGCTGCCTTTCTCTATCCTGTCCTCCTATCTCAGCCAGCCGATCCATCCACCCCAGAGAACGCTGTGTTCTCTTTCTGCCTTATTAAGCTTCCTACAGCTGTCAAGCCCCACAGGCACTAATGTGACCTTTCAGTAACACCAAGTATGTGCCCTTTTAGAGGACAGAGAAGGACTCCAGAATCAGTACCTCTCACCCACTGCCTCCATCATTTGGCATCAACTCTTGGAGTCCCTACACTAGATTTGAGCTGGTCCATAGCCAACTGTGTGCCAGCCTCTGGTCAGGTGGTGTGGTGCAGTGCTCAAGCCTGTGATTGGGCAAAGGGACCAGGGAGAGGAACCCATGAGGGGAGAATGCAGTTGTCAGCAGTGCTCCTGGTCTGGATTTGTGACTGCGTCTGTATGACTCTTCTGCTTTTGGGTGGGCTTGCTTCTGAAGCCTTCCCTGTCTTAGGCTTCTTTTCTCTCACTTCTCTCTCTGCAGGAGCATTTGTATGAGCTGGAACTGACTCCAGAGCCAGAGAAACCTGCCCAGTCTGCCCTCTTTTCTCCTTGCAGCAATGATCTGGACCAGATAGGCATTTGTTCTTGGAAACTGTTGCCTGTGTTGGTATTTTCCCGTTTGGACTTTTAGAGGCTTACCCTTAAGCTCCCAGTATTGGGAGCTGCTGCCACTGCTGCTTCTGCCACCACTCTAACCTTAGCAAGTAGATGCTGCTGCATTCTGCTGCAGAAGCTGTCAGACTCTGAGGCAGCAGGAAAGGGCTGCAAGAGTGGAAAGCAGAGGGGCATGGTGGAGTCCTGGCAAGCAGGTGACTGGGTGGTAGGTAGGGCATGATGTCTCTATCATATCTGATGGAGACAGAGGTCCTTGGCAGTAGGTAGTAAAGATGCTCTGGATGATGTACACAGAATGTAGCATGAAGTTGGTTTTTTTTTTTTTTCAGTTGGTTTTGAGAACCTGACTGATGTGCTTATCAGAGGAGCCCTTCCACCTGACTCTTTGGGTGTTTCGGGATGATCATGTGTATCCATAGTGATCACCCCACACAGCCTCTCCCTGCAGGTCCTGTTGCTGCTGTGAAGGAAACTGTTGCGGTTGCTGCTTTCCCAGGGGAAGGACAGGGGCGCCGTCTTCTAAGGGTTAGGGAGAGAGCTAGAGAAGCAAACAGCTGTCTCAGGGAACTCAGAATACAGATTTCCCTCCCTGCTTTTTGCATCTGGTGGTCTGTGGGTCCAGAACCCTCTGATAGGCTCATATTTGCAATTCAGCCATTTCTGTGGTCAAAGGTTGAAACAGCAATGTAGATGTGATACATATAAGTGTAGGTGTAAGTTATTTTCCATGAACTGTTCTTCCTTGTTTTATTTATTTATTTATTTATTTTTTCTTTTCTTTTTTTTTTTTTTTTTTTTTTTTTTTTTTTTTTTTTTTTTTTTTTTTTTTTTTTTTTTTTTTTTTTTTTTTTTTTTTTTTTTTTTTTTTTTTTTTTGAGACAGAATCTCCCTATGTGTTCAGGCTGGCCTTGAACTCACTATTTAGGCTCACCTCAAACTTGAAGTGCTTTTTCTGCCTCAGCCTCCTGAGTGCTGGGATTATAGGCATGTACTTCCATGCAAGGTGTTTTTCCTATTTTTTTTTTTTTTTTTTGGCATTAGCTGGATTTCTATTTTGGTTGCTATTCCTAGCATTCTGCCTCACGTATGACAGAGTGTACCTTTCTACAGTTTGTATGTTCCACTGTGTGTTTATGCTCTTTTGCCCATAGCAGGTCAGTACCAGTCTTCCTCTGAGCATACGTGACCAAGTTTCTGGGCATTGGGCCCATTACATGTTGAACCATCTCATAACTTTCTTCCAGAGAAGAGAGAGTGATTGTCAGTCCCCACCCCCATCCCCATCTATCTATTTCACTGATTTAAGACTGCATTATGAAATCTAAATTTTTTCTAAGACAGAGTGGTGAACTTTTCCTATAAAGAGGTAGAAGTCAGGTATAGTGACACATGTTTGTAATCTCAGAACTCTGGAGGCTGAGCGAGGAGGATCACTGTGAGTCCAAGGCCAGCCTGGGCTACACAGTGAGACACTGTCAAAAAACTGAAAGAAAAATTGGGTAGTATTTTAGGCCATGTAAAGTTTGCACAGCTATTCAGCTCTACCAGTGTGGCCCAAAAGCAGTACAGTACAAAAACATATGATTATACCTGTGTTCCAGTAAAACTATATTTACAAAAGCAGGCAGCACACCAAATTTGAGTCACAGGCTGTAATTTGTGGACCTCTGCTTTGATACTCTGAACTGCATAGAAGGACCTTGTCTCAAAAAGACAAAAAATAAAATGAAATAAAAATCAAATAAAACAAAACAAAACAAAAAATAATAAAGGACAGAGCTTCTTGATTTATCTAAAAATTTTGTGTCTTTTAAAAAAGATCTTGATTTTCCTCATTTCCTTAATCAAATGAATTTGTATTTCTGCTAAACCAGTACTGTAAGAATATGCTTTTATCCTTTCCTGCAGTGTGACATCATTAGCCTGTTGTGATAACATGCCTGTTTGTCCCAAGCTGCCAGAAGGCTAAAGCCCTCTATATCCTGTTGAATTTAGAGGCTCTCTTAGAGGGTATTAGACTACCATCAGTTTGTCGAGAGCTTAGTTTACTTAGGTAACCCCACTGCCTTTTGTAACAGGAGAGTGCTAGCAGAGCAGAGTGACAAGGACCACCCCCCACCAAGGGACGGAGAGACATCCCACAGAACCCAGATTCAACAACAGCAGTGCTGTGTGGAGGATCTGAGGCAGCAGATCCAAGCAGAGCAGATTAGAGCCAAGAAGGAGCTGGAATTTGACCAGACTTGCACCCACCAGAAGATTGGACATAGTAGGTACCCTGTACCCTGAGAGGTGTCTGCCTCACCTTTGGCCTTCTCACTTGCATGCTCCCGTGGCCTTCTATGTTCTCTCCTTTGTTTTCTCTGTGATACAATGGAATCCCTAGCATTAGGTGTTCTCTCCCTTCTTTTAGAGACCAGAAGTGCTTCCAAGGGGGATGGAGGCAAGAAGGAAGCTGACTCTTTTGTGGCCCCACAAAATGATGGGCCTCCTCCTCTCTCCTCCTTCCTGGCACACTTGTCCATGCTTTTCTGCCTGCCCTAGCACGTGCCTGCTGTTGGGCTGAGGCTGGGGTCTTTGTCCCCTTCTCCTGTGGTAAGGAGGCCCTGAACCTCCCCTGCCACGTTACCCCAGCCAGCCCTTTCACTCCACACAGGTCCAGCTCTGGCTGGTGACACCTGAGTCCAGGCAGCCACAGGCAGGAAGGAAGGGCAGACTCTCTCTGGGGTTTTGTTTCCTAGACCAGCAGTGGATGTTTAGAGAAGAGACCTGGCTGGCCAAGTCACAGGAGCAGCAAAAGCAGCAAGAAGACAACTTTGGAGCAGAGAAAGAATTTGAGGCCTCACTAGCACTCGATGCTCAGCTTCAGACAGATTCTGAGGCTCCACTGCCCCCACCGGTCCTAAGCCAGAAGGATAGGCTGGTGCAGCTGCATCTCCTGCGGAGCCGTGCCCCTCAGGCAGGGGAGCACCACATCCCGAGAACAAAGGCCTCATTGCAGGTAGACAAATACATCAAGAAGCAGAAGCTGCTGGAGGGCCAGGAGAGACTGGAGCAGCTCAGGGCATTGTACTGTCTTCAGGATGACAGCACCTACCAGTCCCCACATTGGGTCCCTACCTCTGATGCCACAGCCCCAGAGCCTCCACGTAGAAGCAGATCAACAAGTCGCAGTTCTCCAAATTGCCAAACGCTCTGCAGCCAGCATTTGTCTCCGCTGCACAGGTACAGTCAGTGGTTGTCACTGGAGTTTACAACCTTGTCCAGGCAGTGTTCTATACTCTCCAGGACCTCTGTGTCCTCCATCTATGAAATGGAAAAATGTGTTTATTCCATTGGCGTCTATCTCTCTATTTTTTTTTTTCTCTGTTTATCTTTTCAGTTTCTGGCTTTTTTTTTTTTTTTTCTTCCACTTTCTGCCTGAGTAGCAGCTCTTAGCCTTCTGAGTAAAGATATCTGTCTCATTTTTCATCTGTTTTTTAGATCCTGGCTGCCCATATACATTTCTGTATGTGTTCTAAGACCACGTCCACGTCCTCCTGCATCAAAGCTGCCTTCCTCTCCTGCCCTCCCTGACCTGCCACAGCAAGCCAGCTTCCTCTGCTTTCTCCTTTCCACCGCAGGGCTGTCTTTTTGACTCCCAGGTTTATGGTGGGGTTTCCATCTTTCTTTTCTCCTTCACTCCCCATCAGCAGGCAGGGGGAGGGTGTCTTATATCCTAGACTGCTTGGGACAGGGGCCTGGATCTTATTCCTCTTTAGATTGTCAGGTCCTTGACCATAGTGGGCTCACAATCAGTGTGTGTTGTTACGTTTGTTCACCTCTGGCGTTCAGGGTACTAGGCAGGCTTTTTCTTTTAACATCTTATTATAGAAAATTGTTGAACATACACAAAGAGAATACTATCTGTATCATTCACATTCAGCCATTATCAAGATTGTCCACATAAGTTTGTGTTCTCTAAAAATCGAAGAATGAATTTTAGGAACAACGGAGGGTAAGAGCAGAGTATATTTATTGAGAGAAAGAAAGCGTCTGTCTGAGGGACAGAAGGGGGCCCAAGTGGGTTGCCAGGGACTCTGTCATTTTTAGGGACTTTTATAGAGTAAAACCATGAGGTTAGACGGGTCCAAGGCAGGTAAATTGGGAACCTGCAAGGTGGGCATAAGGTGGGACATAACTACAATTAACCAATAAGATTAATTGCTCAGGTAAAATTGATTAAATCAAGGACAAATGGGGAAGCGAGTCACGTAGTAAGCGGGGATGCTTAAGTCTCCCCACTTTCTCATTTTCTGAAGTATTTTAAAGCCACTCCTAGACATCATATCATTTCAATCCTACATCTTTACACACCTCTAAAAAAGACTGTAGTCACAATTTCATTATTTTACCTACCAAAATTAAGGTTAATTAATATGATCTAAAACCTAGACCATATTCATATTTCTCAAGTTGCCTCAAAACATCTACTTTTTGTTTTTCAAATTAATCCAAATTTCCACACTACATGTGACTTTTTATGATGGGGCTGGTACTGGGGACTGGAACCAGATCCTTCCTACTGAGCTGCATCTCCAACCCTTTTATATTTTTCATTTTGAGACGGGGTCTTGCTATGTTACTAGGTTGCTGAGGCTGGGCTCAGATTTGAGATCCTCCAAATGTACCCACATTATAGATTTATCTGTTTGATTCCTTATGATATCATTTAAATTGTTCTTGTTTTCCTCACATAATCTAAAAGTGTAATTAGATGGAATTCAACTTTTTTTTTTTTTTTTTTTTGCGGCACCGGGGATTGAACTCACAGCCTTGCGCCTGCCAGGGCAGGCGCTTAAGCCACTGAGCCAAACTCCCGGCCCTGGTTTTTTGAGGCAGGGTCGCACTATGTAGCTCAGGCCGGCCTTGCGCTCGCGTTGTAGCCCAAGCCGGCCTCGAACTCACAACGCTCCGCCTAC
>RJWM01014777.1:0-49352 GCA_004363535.1 Dasyprocta punctata | reverse complement strand
AATTCAC
This sequence comes from Dasyprocta punctata, assembly GCA_004363535.1. Taxonomy (NCBI): domain Eukaryota; kingdom Metazoa; phylum Chordata; class Mammalia; order Rodentia; family Dasyproctidae; genus Dasyprocta; species Dasyprocta punctata. The sequence goes on along the minus strand of RJWM01014777.1, from coordinate 49,345 downwards.
ATTCTTCACAGCAAGCCATGCTTTAGGCCTCCACCTGGACTGCTAGGGAGGAGGACGGGTAGGTGTCTGCAGGCCGGGGTGCCCACAGATGAGGGTATTCGGGTGCAGCTCTTTCAAACATGGCCTCTGACATTAGTGACCTAGGAAAACAATTTTGTGAGAAGAAAAATCACTTTTTCTTTTTCTTGATGAAAAGGAATGGAGAAAGATTTTTAAATGCTCTCAATCTTTATCTCAGTGGATTATATAACACACGCAGTACCTGTAGCATACCTGTAAGTTAGAAAGCAAGCTGAAACTGACTTGAGCGTCAGTGATCCCCTGGTGTCCTGTGACTTTTCTGTGCAACCCTCCTCACTCTGTCGGGATTGATGACTGTAACCAGCCTGAGTCGTGTTTCTCCTTCTTTTCCTTTTTCAATTTATTTTTAATTGACAAATAAAATGTACATATTTGTCACGCATGAACTGGTGTTTCAGAACACGTATACGTTGCGGGATGGTGAAATCGAGCTAATTGACACATGCACAGTATTCACATCCACAAACTCTTATTGAACATCCTTAGTAGTGGAGGAAATTCAGATGCAATTTTTTTTATTTCAGAATTATTATATAGGTCATGTCTGATATATTATGACCATTCAAACCGAAACTAGAAGTAACTTCATAGCCAAACTCGTTGCTCTATCCCAGAACACAATGGGTGAGTACTCACGTCTGGTGTGAGGAATCACTAGGGAAAGATTTATGTTTGTTTTTGCCACAGAATAAGTTGCGTGTGAAAGTAAACTTTCATATTTCATGGTTCTATGGATTTTGGAATTGCTGTTAAGGAAGCTTAGATCTGCTGTTGAATTTATCAATTTTTTACTTAAGCCTTTTTAAATTTTATGAAAACTTTTCTACCATAAAGTCATAAAAATATTCTTTAACACATTTTCTCTTATTTGTAAACTTTTACCTTTTACGTCCAGATATTATTATTTGTACACTATGGAACTTCTTTTTCCTTCTGTGAATAATTATTGCTGTAAAATTTATAAGATATCATCTCAGTTACTCATCTTATTTCTGAACTGATTTTTCACTGTTCAATTTTTAAACGTGTTCTAATGCCAGTCTCTAAATTAGTCTAATTTAATAGTCATTCTGGTAGCTGGCAGAGATCTTTAACTTATTTTTATTTACCAGGAATATCCAGGCTTTTCTTGACCTCTTGATTTTGTATTCAAATGTTATTTTAAGCCAGATACCACAAGTTGCTTAGGGAAATTTGATTGGATTTGCCCTGAAACTCTCATTTAATTTAGAGAAATTTGGCAGCTTAACAATACTGAATGTTCCTAACTCTGACTTGCTCTGCCTTTATTTATTTTTAAAATCTACTTCAGTAAAATTTTCTAGTGGGCATCTCATGTATACTGTTAAATGTACACTTCTGAGTCCTTTGTAATAAAAATGATGATTTTTTTAAAAGTTGCTTTTTAAATTTACTGCTTGTGTTTAGAAAGTCAAGTTTTGTATTTACTTCGTGTCATATAGTCACTTTCCTAACTTTCCTCTTATTAATTCTATTAAACTATTCTTTCAGTTTTTACACCAACAATATTATTTGATGATAATCATTGTGTTACTTCTTTTTCAAGCTGTACATTTATTTCTTTTTCATATATTTCATTTGCCTGAAAATCTAGTGCAATTTTGACATAGAAGAAGGCTAGCAAAATTTTTGTCTTGTTCATAATTTTAAAAGGAATAGTTACAATATTTATCATAAAGAATGATGTTTACTGTAAGGGTTGAATGAGTACTTTATATTGCTGAATTCGAAAGGCTAATATTGGTAAATAAATGTTCAATTATGCAAAAGAATTTCTTGCTTCAAGTGACATGATCAAATGGTATTTTTCCTTTAATCTGCAAATGTGGTGAAACATATTAATTGACAGTATGGTGGTCAAATACATTTATATTCCTGAGATAAACTCACCTTTATCATGATGAATTATCAGTTTTATACATTGCTAGGCTTGGCTTATTAATATTGTTTTTAAAGTTGGCATATATGCTTTATTTCTTTTCACATAGAATCCTTTTATGAATGTTGGTAGAAAGATTATGCTGGAAAAATAAGTTGTATCTCTGTCTATTTCCTGAAGAATTTACATAAGATTAGAAGTGTTTTCCTTAAAAATTTAAATAATTCAAGGGACTGGGGATATAGCTCAGTGGCACAGCACCTGCCTGGCAAGCACAAGGTCATGAGTTCAATCCCTGGTACAAAAATAAATAAAATAGAAGGGAAAAAATTCTAAATAATTCATTAATAAAAGTGGGCTTGTTATTTTAAATGCAAGATGATTTTTAACTACTGATCTAGATTTGTTTATTATTAAATCAGTTTTTAGAGGCTATAGTTTTCTATGAATCCCTTGGTTTGAATTTTTGTTAAAATATTGTTTATATTAGTCTCTTACTTGTGCCTTGTCTCTTTCATTAGGTAAATATTGCCACTCGTGTTTCAAAATTACTAAATTTTCTTTGCTGAACCTCTTTATTAAGTCTGTTTTCTATTTCATTAAGTCCTTTAATCTACTTTACTTGGATTTATTTTGTTGATTCTTTTTGTAAAATGTTAAGTTGAATAATCAGCAAATTAATTTTCAATCTTATTTTCTATTATAAGCATTAAATGTATATATGCAAAAATATTTTATATGGTGTTATGGTTTATACATTGTGTCAACTTGAGAAGTCTAGGAGCTTAATTAAGTGACTCTGCAGCTCTATATCCTGGGGTGTAGAGCACAAGCAGTTACCTGGTCATTGTGTTAATTTGAGAAAGTCAGAAGTTTAACTGAGAGACTCAGCAGGGAGCCAGGGGTCTTTGTAAATATCCTCATCCTGTGCAAAGGAAGGCAAGGATATTTGTGGATGCTACACCCACCCTTGGGGGGGGTGTCCTGTGTACAATATAAGGGAGAAAAAGAGGGTTGCTTTGCCCCCCTTTTACTCTGGCTGCTTTTGCTCAGCTGCTACCTTGAAGTGTTGCCCCAGTGCCATGCCACCATGTCTTGGAGTCAGCTGATTATGGACTGAAACCTCCAAAAACTGTAAGATATATAAACCTTTCCTTCCCTAATTTTGGGTGTCAGGTGTTTTGTCCCAGCAACGAACAAAAAGTAACCAAGACATATAGTAATTTTGTTATTTATTGCACTCTAGGTGTTTGTTTCTTCTAAATGGATGACAATGGTAAATTCCACCTTTTAATGTATGACTTTTATTTGAATTATATTGAGGTCTATATGATACAATTATTTGAAATGAATCAAGTCTTAGTATGGAAAAAGAAAGTCTATTATCCATTTGTCGGGAATATATACATATATATATATATATATATACATATATATATATATGCTCATTAAGTCATGCTTGTTGGTACATTATATAAATCTTGCATATTATTACATTTTTTAAATCTGGGAATTGCCAAAGATATGAGGTATTAGTGAATTTTCCCTGTACTGAATATCTATTATACTTCTATCATGTTTTGCTTTATTTATTTTGGTGCTATTTAGCTAAGTCTGCATTAGTTTAAACTGTTATATTTGTCTGAGAAACCGAACCTCTTACTGTCTTACAGAGATCTACTTTATCCTTAATAATGGTTTGTGCTACCAATTTTATTTTATTAAATTTTAATTCAGGTGCCACACTTGGCTCGCTTTTTTATATTTAAATTTATCAAATCCAGAAGCAAAATATTACTAGTCCCCTGTTAGCCACTATCATGTGTAGTGTCCTTAAAGGTGAATATTTACAAGTTCTTGTTCTAATTAGTATTTTTCTAGCTATCTTTTTTTTTCCATTCTTTTATAATCAATTTCCCTGAGCTCCTTTTAAATCTGAACTGGCAACTGGCCTGGGGATATAGCTCAGTAGCACAGCACCTGCCTGGCAAGTGCAACGTCCTGAGTTCAATTCTCAGTACCAAAAAATAATAATAATAATTAAATAAACAAATAAATAAACCTAAACTGACAATCTCTTTTGCTGGCAATAGTAAAATTAGTACAAAAGAGAATTTATTACATAAATGTTTATTCATAACAGAAATATCTCGTGAATTTATTTACTTTTACTGATGTTTGTATCCAAATATTGCTTATAAATATTTTTGTCTTTACCTTCACATCATGGGCAGAGAATATTTGCCTATGCCATCATTTGTGGAGATTGCCATAGAATTTGTAACAGAAAATAGAGCGTTCACAAATGTAACAGAGCATGTGACTGAATTGTGCTTACATGTTTCTCTGTTGTACTCATGAAAAAATATCCCTAGGTTATCCAACCAAGTCTAGGTCACCAATCTTCAAGAAATATTAAGATCTATGAGTGTGAATTTTTTTTATACTAGTCCACTGATGTGTGGAATGATCTTTTTACTAAACAATTTTGGGACAATAGCTAAATGACATATTTATTAATATATTTCTACTTATTGCTACTCTTTGGACTTCATGCTTCTATTACTGTCTCCTTTTTCTTAGTAAAAGAAGAAATAATTGAGTTCTCTGGCAGTTCATTTGTTTTTCTTTACTGAAATTATTTCTTCTCTCTGTTATTTTCCTATTCTATGTAAAAATCTTTTAAAAAGCTAAAACCTATATAGAAAAATACATTAAATGGCAGTAAATAAAAAACAGTAAATTGATTCTGTGTGCTTCAAGATGGCTCTAATGTTCATCGTCAAAAGTGATATTTTGTCCCTTATTTCCTTATTTTGCTATTCTAAATGAATTTTAATTTTTTTTTTCCACCGGATATTGAATTTACAATCTCACGCCTGCCAGGAAGGACTTCAGCCACTGAGCCAAACTCCCGGCCCTAGTTTTCTGAGGCAGGGTTGCACTATGTAGCTCAGGCCGGCCTTGCACTCGCGTTGTAGCCCAAGCCGGCCTCGAACTCACAACGCCCCTCCTACCTCAGCCTCCGGAGGGCTGGGATTAAAGGCGTGCGCTACCACGCCCGGCTCTAAATGAATATTTGATTTCAAAAATTATTTGAAAGTCGTATGTTCCACTCATTTGTGAAGATGGTTAGTATATCGAGAGCATTAAGTCAAATGGCTTATAAAAGTCTGACAGCAGCCTAACAACAGGGCTATTGCTGAGCCTATTGTAAGAGTCCCTGGAAACAAAATGCGCCGGTCAGCATGTCACAGAACACAGATGAAAGACCACAGGATGCAGATAAGAATATCTGGTTGACCTTCATGAGTTTACAACCTCTGTCTCTAAGCAAAACACAGAAACAGGCAGAGCTTTGCTTTTTTTTTTTTTGGTTTTGTTTTGTTTCATTTTGCTTTGTTTTATTCTTCCCCACCCCCTGAATAGAAATCAGGGTTCTTAGTCTGTTTCTGGCAATCTGTTAATTTATTAGGATAATTGTCTTTCATTTGTTTTCCAATAGGCATAGTAAGCTTAATTAAAGAGCATGTCTGTATGCTACAACTTGATTACATCTTTTTTTCTAGCTATTTTACCATGTTTCAGCTTCTGCATGTAGATTTAAATTTTTAAAAAATTTGTAAAGAAAAAAAGAAAGTTATACATTCTATTTTTTATATAGGCATCATTTAAATTTTATCATGCACATTAGATAAAGTCTAAAGACAATCTTTTCTCCTAAAGACAGCACAAAAAGTTTAGAATAATTTAATTTAAATTTAAATCATCCTTCTCAACATTCTTGTTATTTGTACTGTATTTTAGGATATATATAAATATATATGCATATATATACAAATATATATATCAACCTACATGCTATTAAACTAGTATTTTACACGAATTATTTTTATCAGAGAATCTTCAAATAGCTATGTTTTCTTTGTTCACTAATCTTTTTATAACTCAGACCTTTCATCTTTTTGTTGTGGTTCAAAATATAGCTATTAAAAGCAAAGTTTTTTAATGGTGAAATCTGCTAATTATTTTAAAATTTTTTTTATTTTACTCATTCCTAAAGTCTAATTTCAATGAGTAACCTATTTTTCCCAGAGAATTGAAAATATTCTGTGTCTTGACACCTATTATGAGGTTGAAAATTATGTTGTTGGTCTGCTACCCCTTTATGAGTTACTTTTTCGCACTCTGTCTCTGTCTCTCTGCATTTCACTCTGTCTCTATTTCTCTTTCTCTCTCTCCTCTCTCCTCTCTCTCTCTCTCTCTCTCTCTCTCTCTCTCTCTCTCTCTCTGAGATCTTTCCTTTGTTACTAATAATAAAATTCAGTACAAAACTTTGCTTGGGGGCATACAAGTGTTGTCACCTGTCCATCCTACTCTCATTTGTAGTGAATAGTTTCCTTGGATGTTTTTACTATGAATATTTTGTTGACATTACTCTGTAGGAGTATTGAGTTTATAAAATAGGAATACTCATCTCCAGAGGTAGGCATGAAAGCTGGAAGATACTGCCAAACCAGGCCAGGGTGTCAATCTCTAAGCGTCTTGCCCATAAATCTGGAAATCTCAGTTTCATCTCTTTCACCTCACTGCTAACCCAGAGCTTATTTTCTAGCATCAAAACTGGTGGAGCATTTTCCTTGGATTGCCCTTTCACGTCTGGGATTTCCCTGTTTTATACTTAGTCCACTGTTTTTTATTTGTTTTTGTTTTTGTTTTTGTTTTGTTTTGTCATTTTGTTTTGTCGAATTGTCATAAAGATTTCCTATATACCCCAAGAAGAACAGAAATCCACCAAAAATTCTGGCTGTGTAACTTTTGCAGAATTTAAATATATGTTAATAGATTAGTTTTCAACAAACTTGTGACCTACATCATCCCAAAATATTTTCATGATGTACTCTTATTAAGGAGTCCAAACAGCTTTACAGATGATAGTGCTGTATTATCACCAACATCAGATGAGAAAGCTGAGCCTTAAGTGAGTTATTGCTCTAAGAACACAGAATAAACATTTATCAAGGCTGAGAGCATGGAGATAAAACAGAACACACATACCCTGGAAGTCTGGTACAATTTTTCTATGTAACTTGATATTTTTATCAAACCAGTATTTTGTTCAAAAGAAACAAACTACTATAATTAATAATATCTTTATATGCACTATGTAATTTTTACACTTTCAACCTTTAAAAGTTATTTAAAAGTTCTCTAACTTGCATTTAAAAGTTCATTAAGTTTTGCAAAGTCTGACTGAATGCATCAATGAGCATTAGGATTTAGTGACAGTTTAACTTTAAAAACTATTTTAACTATGACCTCACAGAAACCCAGATAACAAAAAAGTTACCTGTTTTCCAAATAAGCCAGTGTTCAAGAGTGAATGATTTTGAAGGCAAAGAGGGATTTCAATTTCTAGATAGAGCCTTAACCATAATTTCTCTGGGGAACTTTTCAAGTCTGCAAAATAATACTTTAAAGTAAATACTTGCAAATCCATAGCACTATTCATGTAAGCCTAAGCGTCTTTAAGCCTTAGAGGACGTATTCTGTCTTGCAGACAGTGATATAGAAACACGGAAGCATTAAGTGACTTTAGCAGTGCCACAGGAGGTCAACTAAAGCTGAGTCACTAGCAGTCGGTCTCAGAAGTATCGAAAAGGAAAATCAGATTCAAAGAATATTCAGGTTTCAAGAGACTGAAATATCATACAATAATGGTTTTCAACAATAATAAAACCTGGGAATCTGCTAGAAATGCAAATTCTCAGGTCTCATCCTGACCTGTGGAATCAGAAACTCAGGGAGAGACCTAGCACTCTGTGTTTTGACAAGTCTTTCACGCAATTGTAGTACATCCTGAAGTCTAAGAACTACTAAGAACTACTGCTATAGGCAAATGTGGGCAAATCCTGATCTTCTTCCCATATTCCTTGCCCAGTTGTAAGATATGCTACTTCTCAGAAAGGCAGTGTATAAGCACAGATAATCCATTCCTAGGTTTACAGGTGTCACCAGTATGATTATCTGTCAAGATTATTGCAGGACTTGTCTTCAAACTTGATGGCAGGCTAGTCTAGCCATTATGCTACGATTCTGAAGTGTCCCTCAAATGCTTGTGTATTGAAGGCTTCATTCCCAAAGCACTAGTATTTGGATCTGCAGATTTTAGGAGGTGGTTGGGTCATGAGGGCTTTAATCCCATCAGTTGATGGATTGACAGCTGAGTGACCTATTCAGAGGTAGTGGAAACTTTGGGAATCTACTTAGAAGTAGGTCACTGGGAGCAAGCCTTTAAAGAATGTGTTTTGTCCCTGCCACTTCGTGACTCCCTGTCTTTGATTCCTAGCTGCCATTCAGTGAGCAGATTTGCTCCTCCACATGGCCCTCACCGTGGTGTTCTTCCACATTCTCACTGCAGGCCCAGAAAGAACGGTGCCAAGTGACCATGGACTGAAACCTTGAAACTGTAAGCCCCTAATCATTGCTCCTTTAAATTGATTCTCTCAAGTATTCTATCACAGTAATGAAAAGTTGACAACACACCAGCCCATTATTTGTGAGATAAGTAACTTGCTACTACTTTTAAAACAATGATTTTCACAAATTTTTATCTATTTTGTATTTTAAAAAGCAAAATAGCAAAAACGGCAGAGATAATACAGAATTTCAAAAAACAGTAAGAAATCAACACTAGTTAATATATTACATATTGCTATCTTAAAAGTAGTTGTTCAAGTTGCGAGATCTAGGCATAAAAAATGATCAATCAAACAATGACAACACAAACTATTCTTTCTGATGAACTAAAGAGAATTAGTAATATAGTTATCTAGCTTGCATGCTTATACATACATTATTGTCTTTTTTAAGGAGCAATCAGTGTGAAGACGTTGGTAAAATGTCACATCAATTGTATGTATCCTGACATACTTCCTTAAATTCAAGAGAAATATGTAGTTACAGACAGAAAGCTAAAATTTGGCAGCATTATCAAGTTGACTTACCTATCCTATACTCCATAGTGACAAATCATTAATAAAGCATGCACTGCTAGCTTTAGAGACGAGAGGTTGTTGTGTGACAGCATTTCCCGCAGTTCAGCAGGCTCTGAGGATGGAGGTAGAGGACCACGAGCCACAGAACACAGGGGATCTTGGGAAGCTACAAAAGGGTATGTTTGGCTTGTAGACACATGTGAACTTTCTGACCCACAGAGCTATAAGATAATAATACTATGTACTGTACTTTTAAGCTACTAAATCTGTGGCAATTTGTTACAGCAGCAGTTGCAAACTGACACAACCTTTCTCTCTACGTGAATTACAAATCCGTGCTACTGGTGCTCTGGAGCACCTGGATTGTCTCCCCAGTAGATTTTTATAACCCAAAATTTCAATCTCTGGGATAAGAAAGTGGCTTCTTGGTACCCTTTAACCCCAGAAATGTTTCTCTTACAAATTTGCAAAGCTCCTTTTCCAGAACCTTTCAAACTCTTCAGAACAGTAGCTTCTCTCCAACAATAAAACAACTCAAAAATATCCAAGCTTTTGTGACTCTGTTGTATATTTTTAATCTCTCTTTGAAAATTTCTTAGGAGTTTTTGGGATGCAGTAGTATGTCCCTCAATTATTCCTTTAAAATAATTATCTCAATGGTTTTATCATCTGTTCCATGAACAGGGTGCTGAGACACACTAGGCAATGAACGGAGGCAATAGGCCCAGTATTTAGATGTGACTCGCAATAACTGTTGGGTCTAAGGTCTGTTCCATGACTGTGCCCCCAGCTGAACAACTTGGTCTTTTCATTCCAAATTGAAATGCAATTTTTCCTTCATAGGCAGCTCAAACTCTGACTCTTTAACTTTCAGACAAGATCAACTTATAGAATGACTCAGAAACATGCCTGACATTATCACACTCAGGTGAAAGTGACATAGAATTGCAGAAAAGAGAGGAGACGATGAGACTAGGAGGAGCTGCCATGGTAGGGTCTGGGGTGGGAAAGGGGCAGGTGATCACTGTAACCATTTGCACTATCATTTCTATGGTCCAGTCCTCCACAGGACCTAGGATGCAGATAAAAAGTAGATTCCACAAAAGTCTATCTGATTATGTAACTTTATAACATAAAGGGGGAAAAGCTTTTAAACCTTAGAATGATAAGTTGTGCTCCCTATTATTAAACTTATTCATGAATAGCCCAGGTCACTGTTCCAGTAATAGTTACTAAAATTTCAAATATGAAATGAATCCACAAAGTCAACTTTCCATCTTCATTTCAAGGGAAGAAGTGAAAAGAACAGAGGTAGTTTTAGCTAGAAGTCACACACAAAAAAAAAGATATAATACAACTGGCCATAGATCAGTACCTGCAACTTGTAGGATACAGTTTAACATAATAACTGAAAATTGTATAATCTTTGTTTTACGCAACAGATTGGTTCAAAATTGCCATCTGGGGGCTGGGGGCTTAGCTCAGCAACTCAAGTGCCTGCCTGGTAAGCACAAGGTCATGAGTTTGATCCTTGGTACCAAAAAACAAACGAACAAAAACCCACAAATTTATCATTTGTACTTCCTACTTTCTAAAGTGGTTCTCAGATGTATACTCTCTTATATCCATATTCACACAAATATTAAGCGTCGTCAACAGCTAAAGTAGTATTCCTTCACTTAAGAACAGGTTCTGAAGACTTAGCAAAATATTAAAAAATAACTAACTGACACTGTATCGATATTCCCTGGTTCTCTTCCATTCAAGTGACAATCTTTGCAACTCAATAACTAGAATGCAAAATAATAATACTTACTGAAAACTAAGGAATAGTGTCTCCAAAATTTGGGGAAAGGGACAGACTCTCAGGTCAAAGTGAATTAACTTTGATCTCTCACATTCCCAGGCAAAGGAGGACTCTGATCCCTTTGGAGTCCTTAGCAAGCACAGCGTCTGCCTGCTGCTGGCTGTGGAGTGGAGTTGGGTTTCCAAGATAATTCAGCATTGTCAAGAAAAACCTCTGTCTCCCAAGAGCAAAACAGCATTCATTCTTAACACACTAACAAACAAGTACTTTGCCTTAGCTAGGAGCAAGCAAAGAGGGTCTGAGTCGAACTGAATATCAAAAAAGAAACTCTAAAATCTACTTTGTCCTTCTTTAAAATATCCAGTCATTGAAATTCCTTCCTCACACACTCGACAGGAAGTATTTAAAACTCTTACACATTTTTTTGCCTTGAATATGAAACCAAGCACACTGTCCCCATGCTAAGCAAGGGATCTACCACTAAGCTACACTCCCAGCCTAAAAAAAAAGATAATCTTACAGAACACAATTGTTAAACACAACTGCAAAAACATTTTCCCACACTTGATATAGTAATATTCCTTAAAGTCTATTTGATGTACCTAGGCAGCAAAGAAGCATTTGTGGGGTTTTTTCTGCATAAGGAGGAAACCAGTAAAATCTGGCAATTACATTTTTTAAAATTTTTTTTATTTTAAAAAGCAAAACATAAAAAAGGGTAGAAATAATACAAAATTACAAAAAAAGTAAGAAATCCACACTAGTTAACATATTGCATGTTGTTATCTTAGAAGTAGTTGTTCAAGTTACAAGATCTATGCATAAAAAATGATCAGACAATAAAATAATGACAACACAAACTATTCTTTTTGATGAATTAACAGAATTACTGGTATAGTTATCTATCTTGCACACCTATACATACATACAGTTATACCTACATACATATAATCTTTTCCTTTCTTCCATTCCTCCTTTCCCCTATCCCAGTTGTTTTTTAATTTTGGACAATTTCTTTCCCTTTTATCATTACAATATCTATTGTACATTTTGGATCTTTCTGTTTCAGTTTTTCATTATTATTATTTATTTTTTACACTAGGAAGATAATACGATATTTACAAATGTGAGTCTGATTTATTTCACTTATAAGTAGAGTCTCAAGTTGCCTCTATTTACCTATAAAAACCTCAAGATCATCCTTTTTATAGCCAAGTAATATTCCATTGTATAAAAATGCCACACCTTTTTCATCCATTCTGCAGTTGATGGGCATTTTGGTTGTTTCCAAGATTTAGCTATTACACATTGTGCTGCTATAAACTTGGGTGCACATATATTGCTGTGACATGACATTTTCAATTTTTCTGGGAAAATACCCAGAAGGGGAATAGCTGGATTGAATGAGACTTCCAATCCTAGTTTTATGAGGAATCTCCACACTGATTTCCACAGTGGTCACACCAGTCTACACTCCCACCAACATTGGAGAAGAGTTCCTTTTTCCCCACAGCCCCACCAACATTTGTTATCAGTCGCATTCTTGATGGCAGCCATTGTTTCTGAAGTGAGAAGGAATCTCAGTGTTGCTTTAATTTGTGTTTCTTGAATGACCAGTGATATTGAGCATCTCTTCATGTATTTATTTGCCATTTGTATTTCTTCATCTGCAAAGTATGTGTTCATCTCAGATGCCCATTTTTAGATTGGGTCTTTGAATTTGGGAGACCTAATATTTTTCAATTCTTTATATGTTCTGCATATGTCCTTTGTCTGAGGGACAACTGGTTAAAATTCTTTCCTGTTCTTTGGGTTTTCTTTTCACTTTATTGGTAATTTCTTTTGAAATGAAAAAGTTTTTAATAAGATGAGATCCCAGTTGCTGATTCTTTAAAGTACTTCCTGTGTGGTTTGCATTTTGTTCATGAACTCTTTGTCTATCCCTGTGTCTTCAAGATTTCTATCTACCTTGTCTTCTAATAGATTTAGTGTTTCTATTTTAATATGCAGATCTTTGATCCATTTTGAATTTAGTTTAGTGCTGGTGATAGACATGGGTCTAGTTTCAGTCTTTGGCATGTGGAAAGCCAATTTTTCCAGCATCATTTATTAAAGAGACTATCTTTCTTCCAAAGAACATGTTTAGCCTCTTTGTCAAATATAAGGTGGCTGAGTGTCTTTGCAATTGCATTTGCATCTTCTAATCTGTTACATTGATCCTCAGGTCTATTTTTTTTGCCAGTACTATGCTGATTTTATCACAAATTGTACTATAAAGCTGACTTTATCAGCTTTATAGTACAATTTCAAGTCAGGGATTGGGATGCCTCCTGCCTTGCTTTTCTTGCCTAGAATTGCCTTTGCTATTCTAGGTGTCTTCTGTTTCCAAATGAATTCTAGGAATGTTTTCTCTAGATCTGTAAAGTATGTTAATGGTATTTTGATTGCAATTGCATTAAATCTGTATAACAGTTTTGGGAGTATAGCCATTTTCAAAATGTTGGTTCTTCTTAACCAAGAGCAAGGGATATCTTTCCATTTTCTAGCATCCTCTTCAATCTCCTTTTTTTAGAGTACTATAGTTTTCAGAATATAGGTCATTTACAATCTTTGTTAAGTTGATTCCTAAGTATTTCATTTTTTTTGGACGCTACTGTGAAAGGTGTTATTTCCATAATTTCTCTCTCAGTGAGTTTGTTGTTTGTAGGAATACTATTGATTATTGAGTGTTGACTTTGTATCCAGCTACACTATTGAATTTGTTTATTAACTCTAGTAGCCTTTTGATGGAGTTTTTAGGGTCTTTTATGTAGAGTATCATGTCATCTGCAAATAGTGATAATTTAACTTCTTCCTTTCCTATCCTTATTCCTTTTATTTCTCTCTCTTGTCTGATTGCTCTGGCTAATGTTTCCAGAACTATGTTGAATAAGAGTGGTGATAGTAGACATCCTTATCTTGTTCCTGATTTTAGAGTGAAAGCTTTCAGTTTTTGTCCATTTGTATAATGTTGGCTGTTGGTTTGTCATAGATGGCTTTTATCAGATTGAGGTAGATACTATCTCTCCCAAGTTTCTGTAAGGTTTTTATCATGAGCAAGTGTTGAACTTTATCAAAGGCTTTTTCTGTATCTATTGAGATGATCATGTGATTTTTGTTTTTGACCCTGTTGATGTGATGTATTACATTTATTGATTTGCATATGTTAAACCATTCCTGCATTCCTGGGATAAATTCCTCTTGGTCATGATGTATAATCTTCTTGATGATTTGCTGCATTTTACTTGCCAGTATTTTATTAAGAATCTTTGCATTAATGTTCAGTGGGGAGATTGGCCTATAGTTTTCCTTTTTGGTTGGGTATTTCTCTGGTTTTGGTATCAGAGTTATACTTGCCTGCAGGAATGAGTTAGAGAGCATTGCTTCTCTTTCAATTTCATTGAAGAGTTTGAGGAGTATTGGTATTAAATCTTCTCTAAATTTCGTGTAGAATTCAGCTGTGAATCCATCAGGACCTGGGCTTTTCTTTGTTGGTAAGTTTTAATCATGTTTCAACTTCAGTAGCTGATATTGGGTTGTTCAAAATTGTTATATCTTCTTGATTCAGCTTTGGTAATTCATATGCTTCTAGGAATTTGTCCATTTCCTCTGTGTTTTCTACCCTATGTGAGTAAAGATTTTCAAAGTAGGTATTCATGATCTGAATTTCCATGGGATCTGCAGTAATTTCTCCCTTTTCATTCCTTATTGCATGAATTTGAGTTTTTTCTTTCTTTTTCTTGACAAGGTTGGCTACAGGCTTATCAATCTTGTTTATTCTCTCAAAGAAACAGCTCTTTGATTCATTAATTCTTGGTATTGTTTTATTAGTCTCCATTGCATTAATTTCTGCTCTGATCTTTATAATTTCCTCTCTTCTATGAGCTTTGGGTTTGACTTGCTCTTCTTTTTCTAGAAGCTTGAGGTGTAGCATTAGGTTATTTATGGTGCTCATTCTGTTTTCTTGATGTGACAATTTCTTGCTATATATTTTCCTCTTAGGACCACTTCCATTGCATCCCACAAGTTTCAGTATGTTGTATCTGCATTTTCGTTGAATTTTAGGTATTGTTTAATTTCTTCTTTAATTTCATCTGTAACCCATTAGTTTTTCGAGAGGTTGTTATTTGATTTCCATGTGTTTATGTAGGTTTTTCATTCCTTTTGTCATTAAATTCCAATTTTAGTGCACTATGATCAGATAATATGCATGGAATAATTTCAATCCCTTTACATTTACTTAAGCATATTCTACAGGCTAATATATGTTCTATTTTAGAGACTATCTCATGTGCAGCTGAGAAAAATGTGTACTCTGATGCTGTTGGGTGGAACACCCTGTAAATGTCTGCTAAGTCCATTTGTTCACAGGTTTGATTTACTTCTGTTATTTCATTGCCAACTGTACCTAGCTGATCTATCTCTTTGTGACAGTTAAGGTCCCCTGTTACAATTGTGTTATTGTGTATTTGGTTTTTCATGTCTATTAGTATTTGTCTCATATAGTTGGGTGCTCCTGTATTTGGTGCATATGTATTTATGATTGTTAGCACTTTCTCTTGAATTTTTTTCCTAACAAGTATGTAATGACCTTCTTTATCTCTTTTTATCATTTTTGGTTTGAAGTTTATACTGTCTGCAAACAGAATAGCTACCCCTCCTTTTTTCTGGGTGCCTGTCACATGAAATATTGTTTTCCATCCTTTGACTTTTAGTCTATGAGTTTCCTTTTGAGTCATATGTGTTTCTTTTATACAGCATATTGTTGGATCTTGTTTCTTAATCCATTCTATCAACCTATTTCTTTTAATAGGTGAACTGAGGCCATTTACATTGATGGATATAACTGATATGTACTGGATCAACTTTGTCATGTTATTTTCCTGTTGTTGGTTTTCTGCTTTTCCCCCTTGTTTAGTTGCTTGCCCTGTCTGGTGGTTTCTTTCTGTTGTTGTTCTGGGAACTGTAGTCATTTTTATCTCTCTCTAGTATGTCTTTCAGTACTCTTTCTAGGGTTGGTATGGTGGACATGAGAAAGTTTTGCAGGGTCCATCAAACTGGGTTGAAAGTTCTTTTCTTTCAGGGTTTAAAACACCTCGCTCCAAGCTCATCTTGACTTGAGGGTTTGTGCTGAGAAGTCTGCCATGATTATAATAGGCTTTCTTTGATAGGTGAGTTGTGTCTTTTCTCTAACAGCTTTTAATATTCTGTTTTTAAGCTGAATTTCTGGGATCTTATTATATGTCTGGGTGTAGGTTTATTTTGGTTATGACTGTTTGACATTCCATATGCCTCACTTATCTGTATATCAGATTCTTTTCCCATGTTTGGGAAATTTTCTGCTATTTCTTCTGTGAATAGTTTTCCTATGCCATTTGTATTGACCCCTGAATCTTCATTGATGCCTATTCATCTTATTTTTTTTCTCTTTGCATCATCTTGAAGTTGTTGAATCATCATTTCATGCTGTCTTGTTATTTTTAAAAGTTCTTTCCTTTCATGATCACTAGCTGCAATCCTGTCCTCAAGGTCCAAAATTCTATCCTCAGCTTCATTCAAACAGTTTCACCAGCTTTCAATAGAATTTTTTATTTCTTGGATATCTCTTTGAATTTGTTTCATGCATTCTACTTCTTTTCTATATTGCTCATTCAAAGTTCCCATCATTTCCCCATGCTCCTGTACTTTTTTTATCTATATCTTCTCTAGCTATGCTGAGCAACTCCTTTACTAAGATTGTCATTTCTTTCTTTATGTGAGCAATTATTTCTAATCTAATCTTCTCTATGGCCTGATGGATTTGTTTTTTTTTTTTTTTTCACTTGCTATCTTCCAGAAATTTCAGGTGTATGACTTTTAATGTCTTCTATGTCAATGTCTCCTGTACTTGTTCCTGGTGGACTGGATGTTTGAGATTGCATTTTGCTTTTCCATTTTGTCACTTTTACTTCTTGGGTTAATATTTGGTCTTTCAATCCCACTAGTCTCAACTGTCCATAGTGTGTGCCTTAGAGTCCTACTGTGTGGTTGATGTTTATCCAATTGCTAGGTCCCACAATGAAGGAGAGGGCCAGTCACCTGAATTCCTCCTGCAGGGCCTGTTGAGTGAATACTATATTCTTCCTAGGCTCACTAGCCTAGGGATATTGATGTAAGTCAACCCTTAGTTCCTACTGGTACTATGGCTGATTTAGGCTGTTATAGGACACCAGATCTACCTGACTATAGTGTTCACCTCAGCTGGGACCCTGTTGTGTCACTGGGTGTCTCATAAGTCCTTTTGATTTCCTCCAAGTTGGGGGACGCCTTATTGACACTCAATGCACCTGGTATTCTCTGTATGGAGGAAGGACTCACCCACACTCTTGCCAGGCTTACCAAGGTCCTACAGCTGGGGGCGGGGGGAGCGGAGTTCACTACTGCTCCTATTTACCCACTAAAGTCCTCTATTTAAGGAGGAAACTCAGCACACTGTCACAAGTCTGCTGAGGTTCTCTGTGTGGGTAAGGTGTTGCTGAGGCTCCCAACAGCCCAGCAAGGTTCTGCAGGTTGAAGGGGTCACTGATTGTCCATGGGCTGCAGCGGTCTTTTGGGTGGGGGGAAAGGATGACCTATGATCCTGTGGCTTCCCTAGGTCCAGTGGAAAACCTGGCAATTATATTCTATGCATATATATTACATATAAAATGTCCATTATATCATTCATTGGTTCTTTTCTTTTCCTTCTTTGACATTTCATCTTGTTTCTGTTTAATGCTCTCTATCAGCAGGACTGGGATTGTGTAATTGCACCTTGCATCTGGGGTTCCATTTAATTGCAGCATCTCTGTAACAAAACATGTGGAGCAAATTATTCTACCTTTTAAGCCATAGCAATGCATAAATAGGAAGAAATGCTGCATTTTTTTTCCAGGAAACCTTCCGCAGAGTTTAAGATAGAAAACAGTTTTCTTATGTAAGAAAACATTCCGCCTTTGGAGTGTTCGAAACCTTATCATTTCCATGGAATGAGAGCTCAATCATATATGCCCATTTCCATTAACCCTCCCTGCTTTAGCAAGAATTGTTGTTCTGTTCACCGATATCAAGAACTTTACACTTTAGAGATACAATGCAACATATGTGCACATATTTTTTGAAGTGGATAAATTGTATATGAGTACAGCCAATCATAACTCTCAGGTATTATTAGGTTTGTCAAACAAAAATTACACTGGACAAAGTTAAGGAAGACATTCAAGCTATTGCAGTGAGTCTGAGACAGACTGAACTCAACTCTACCTAAATAAAAGGTTTTTAAACTCTGGTGTGGAGCCAGAGGAAGAGTCCTGGAAGACGTTGAGTTGGGATCGCTTGATGAGTGGGCTGTGTTGAATAATGTTGGGTAATTCCTAAGTTTGAACGTGTTTTTCTCTGTCATCAGGACATCCTGCTTGCTAGTTGGTGCCTAAGGTTAGGCTCTTATCCAACATGATAAGATTGGGAGGCAAGAATGTTATCTCCTTCCGTGCTTACATTTCACACAAAGTGGTTCCCCAGATTTCTGGGAAACACAATTCCTGGGTTACCCAACTGGCTAGAGACTGGGAGAATATTTATATGAATTTCAAAGAGGCAGAGAAAGCATTTATCATGACAAGTTTTCTGAAGAATCAGAAATGTGCTAAGAAAAAGAAATCAGGGACCTAGAGTCCCAGAAGAAACCTATCTGAAGTTTAGTCAGTTTGAGAAAAAAAAAAAAATTTGCAGCCATCTTGATCAGTAAATAAGAAAAAGAGAAGAATGTAACACTGGAAAGATTACTTTGGGCAGTGTTTTAAAGAAAGAAAAGCACACAACCTCATAGACAAGGAGAAGTACTCACAGGTTGTGATGGGACTTTGCCAGGAACAAGCTGACAATTCTCACCAGAGACCCGGTGGACCGCAAGCCCGAGTGGGGAAGAGGGCGGCCATTATGTGCAGGAAACCGGAGAATGAAGGGCTTTGGTGCCTGTGATCAAGAGTGTTAATTTGGCTTGAGAAGTAATTGGGCATTGGCACAGGCTTCTGAGAGGGAGAAATAACGCAGTCAAAGAGAGGCCCAAGGAAGGTGACTGTGACAGCTGTGAGGGATTTGAGGATGCAGAGGCTGAGGTGACAGGACTCATAAGGAGGTCATTATCGCGCTGCCTGGACGGCTTGAGTGCTCCATCTCCCCACTCACTCCCGCTCTCTCCTTTCTTCGGTGAAGCACTTCTCCTGTCTGGCTCCTTAATTACCTTTTCACACCCCAGTCCCTATGACCACCTTTTTAAAAATCACACTGCCCTTCTTGTTTCTTTGAAATCTCTCCACAAGGTGCACTTGAACTATGAGATGTACAGTGTAATTAAATCGTCAGAGCCTTGACACAGGAGCTATGAAGCAACAATTAAGGCAGTTTCATGAGTTTGCCTAGTCATAAGACCCAACATGTGACAGTTTTTAAAATATGTTTAAAATTTGGGAGGCTTCTTAAAAAGTTAAATTCCTAGGCTTCTCTTTAAACTCCCTGAGATAATACTGTCCATGGGAGAAACACAGCAATGTGATTTGTAAGAGAATACCCTGAATGGTAGTTATGATCTGGAAGTTCAGGAAATGTGTCCAGGAGCAGCCTTTGGCTGACAAAGTCATGAAAGCCTTCGTGAAGACATTTTTACTTAGTTAACTTTAAGCTACTTTTCTCTCTCTCTCTCTCCCTCCCTCTCTCTCTCTCTTTCTTCTGACAGCACTAGTATATTAGGCTATATAAATACCCAACGCCTGGGAAAACTGGCAAAACCAGGCTGAAGAATGTCTCTGATGACAACTAGCTGAGAGAAGAGGGTTCTACACGAGACACGACACAAAGTAGCCACACTCGGGATGAACCAGGGACCCTAGACATGGAACCGCTGAAGAAGTTTTTAAAGGTCGAGCTTCTACATGTCTTTGGCTTGTCCTGACATAGCCAGGTTTGCAGGGCCTAAGTATCTGAGTTAAGAAATGAGTCAGAATACACTTCCCACTGCTACCAGGTTTCTACAGCTGGGATCCAAGTGGGTCAGCAGTGAAAATCTCCTGTAAAACTTTGAACGTATATGAAACAAAATGTCTTCGAAGAATAAGAGTCGGTGTGGAGGACTTTTTTAAATTGGTCCAGCTTTTTTTCTACTAGGAAGAGACGTAACAATATGTGTCTGAGTTCTCCTTCAAAGACAATGGAAGGAATTTGGAGGAAAAACTGATGGAAGTACTTGGGATCATGAAAAGAAAAACAAGAGGAGCAGCTCAGTGTCTTTCCAGCATTTCCACTAAGGAAGGACCACTACTTCCCGCTTGCTGTTGTATCACCAGTGCCAGGCAGAAGGATGCATGGAAAATAACATCGACTTTGACAGGAGTTAGAGATTGTGTGGAAACACACTAAGAAGATAACAACTCTCCACAGCATCCATCATCTTTTAGTAAGTTCTGGCAGGACCCAGTGCTTGTCTAACTGTTCATAGATCCCTTTTCATCAGGAGTATTATTTTTCCTATTCATCTGATCCAGATATTGTTCTGATGATATTGAGAGGTGGGGTTTTTTTTTTGTTGTTGTTGTTTTTCAAAATGATGTCTTCTTTTGTTCATGCTCTTACCTAATTTTTAAACAGAGACAAAAGAAGAAGCAGTCTCCACAGAGCTTTCCATATCAAAGTTCTAATTCTCCAAGCTTTGGAGGAATTATTTATGCAAAGTTCAGGTACAGAGCTACATAAAATAGACAAATAATTGTCATCCTGTCCTGTGAGGGAGAACCCATAGGATATTTAACTTGCTTTTCAAATGGAGTGGAAAAAGATTAGTTTTTTTTTTTCCTCCCATATTTTCATCTTTCATTATAAGTACTGCTTTGGAAAAAAAAAAAAATATGGGTAGAAAACGCAAACAGTGCAGAACAAATGAAATGATAGAGAAGGTAAGGCAGAGAATTCCAGTACTACAATCTAATATAGACAAGGTCAAGAAAACATTCTTAATGCTGTTCGAATATGGGTACACCAGAAGAAGAAAGAAACAGTAAAATGTTAGTAAGAATGGCAGAAGAGAGAAATGTGCATGCGTCTTTGGCATACTATGCTGATTTATCACAATAATAACTTCTGATGACTATAAACATTCCTTGTCCTCTTTCTCCAGAGTCTTGATGCTAGCAATTGATAATGCCAGCCTAGAAGATAGGCTTTGCAAAGCCTGTCATTTTGTGGCTGTTATTCTCTATTAAAGCAAGCATAATATTTGATTCTAACTTCTTTGAATGAGCCACTGTATATCTTGATTCTAAAGCATACTTATAAAAAAGTCATAAGCCAAGTTAAAATGCAAAAGACAAACTTGGAAGATTACATTTAAAATCAATAAATATAGATATCCTTAATATAAGAAGAGCTGATACAAATCACTAGGATGTGTTAAGATTCTAATAAAAATACAGGCATGAATGGATAATGCTTAGAAGAAAACTACCAGCGGACCATTCAATCTCATAGTAAGTTGCATGTTTAAAAATGAAACATAATTATTTAATGATAATATTCAAAAGTGGCAAAAGAATGGTGAAATAAGTGTTCTATTTCACATCTTGTAAATGAGAAGGGTGTAACATTAAAGAAACAGCCCTGAAAGTCAAAATTTTCAGTGCAATAGTTAGACTGCTAGGATGCCATCCAGGACAATAAGGGATATAGCATACACAAAGGTAATTATTGCAGAACTACCTATAATATCAAAAAGCAGAAAAGATGTAATTTCTAAAAGAAAAATTATAAAAATGAGCTTGTAGAAGATCTATCAAATGGGTAAAAACATAATGTTGTTTATATCAATAAACAAAACTTTAAATATATGAGAATGTGTAGTTGCTATCTTAATTGTGTATTTTAGAACATGCTTGCCCATGTGGTCTGTTTCCTCACTAATATATACTTTGGAAATCCTCAAACTTTTAAATATTCAATGGCACACAATTTCATACAAAATTCAGTCTTCAGAGAGCCTAAAATTCATTACTTTCCTGTCTGTATGATGTGGGGTTTTTTTAAGAAGTGCATTCCATATGGCAAAGATACTGCCAGATTCCATCAATATATTGTAATTGATTCAAAACTTTGATTTTTGAGTAAGCAATCATTATTTTCTCATGTTCTTCACTCTCTCTTCATCTTCCTAGCTCTGAACACTGACTGTCTTTACAGGACAATCTTTACAAACACGTAAGTTTTACTGACATTATAAGAGTAAGAGATTTGGAAAGAAAAGCAAGTGCTCTTCTATGCAGCGAGCTTTAAGCTGTTTTAGAAAAGTTGAAATCATGAATCATAAGTCAAACACAGAGGTCTAATAAATGAGGAATTCAGAAGGGGCCAGGGGAAGGAGTTATGCTGTGGTTATCTGGAGCAAAGAAATGCTGATGGTTTCATTAATTATTTATACAGACCATTTAATTTTCTTCTGTTAACACATACTTTTATAATTATAATGTAATCACATTCCTTATTTATTATCATTCAGTCTTTGTTTCTGATTCTTAAAGGTGGTATTGTTTAATGGTCCAAAGCGCTAACCCTGGAGCCTGGTTACCACCTTCATCCCCTGGCTCTTTATGACTGTCTAGGTGATCTCGAACAAGTTACATAATCTTCTGTGCCTCAGTTTTCTCTTCCATTGAATGGGAATCTATAATCTCAGTGTTTACATGATTCAGTCTTTTTGACTGCTGTACAAGTAAAATATGAGAAATAACATCACAAATGGCAGCCAAATAACACTATAAAAGTACTGAAAATAAATCTTTTATTCTAAATAAATGTATTCTAGAATGTTCTGAAAATGAAATGGTCTAAACATTACCAATCAGTCAAGTTTGAAAACTAGGTGTCCTCAAGGACACATCGAAAGTTTACTGATGAACTGGATTTAATGCCACATGCCTGTAATCCCAGCATTGTGGGAAACTGAGCCAGGAGGCTCACAAGTTTGAGGCTAATTTAGCAAGATTTTTGTCTCAAAATTGAAAAAGTGCTAGAGATGTAGCATCCCTCAGTACAGCCAAAAAAAAAAAAAGTATAATTATATCCTTGCTAACTAGTTATCATTTACTTCCTTTCTGTCTTATGCTAGAAACTACCCTAATTATTTTACACATACTTCTTAATTGTATTTTCACAGAAAGTTTTAGAAGTTATTCATTAACATTGTCATTTTATAGACAAGGAAACTAGATAAACACAGGTTTAGAAAATTGCCTAACGGCACCAAAGGAAAAGACAAGATACCAAAATTTATACACAAGTCTTCTAACCAGAAGATTAACTTTTCTGATAAGTATACTAATATAGGCCTAGCTAGAACTAAAATTTGCATTAATCCTTAAAATTTTATCTCAATATTATTAATTAGGGATCAGTTGATATTAATGCATTGTTGTTTCATTAAGGAGGTCATTTATTGAAATCTTTGAACATGAGTCACACCCTCGAAAAGCCTAATGGTTCAGGGAATGTAATAACATCATCTTGTCACCATAATTTGTGTGATGACTTTTGTCATAAAAACGTGCCAGGAGGGAATTGTCTCTAATGATTTCAACTCACAAGCTCACACCTATAGAAACATGAGAAGATAAAAACTTCAGGGATACAATTACTAATATGAGCATGCAAGTTTGTTTTACTTTTGTTGTTCCATATACATACGCTGAGGTAGTACTTGAAAAATAACACAAATGAACTTGGCCCGGAACCTTGCACAGAGATAACCCTGTCCTACTGAGTGAGCCCACTTAGAAGGGTTCATGATGAAGAAGATTTGAGGCATTGCTTCTTATTCTGAAACTGAATAAGCAACTCTACTTCCTCTTCCCAAACAGCATGGATCGAGAGGATTTCAGCATGAGACGCAGGAAATGGACTATTGCCACGAACTACTTTAACGATGCATGAGTGGTGCTGGGAAAGATGCCAGCTGGACACTCGGCAGCTCGTCTCTAGGAAGGGCTCTGTGTCCTGGCAGAGAGAGACTGGAGAAGCTTTCATTACTAACAAGAGATCCAGTGAGGGGTTGACAGACGTGAATTATCTTGTCCCTAATAGGAATCACAAGCACTCTGTTAAACACATCAGAGTAAGTCCTTGCAAGGCGTTTTCGTCCTTGAGTGGTTGTACTGCCGCTCTCCATATTGCGACCTTTCAGGGTGGGTAGATTCTATGATTAAGGTGATTAAGGTAATCAGTCAGGCTGACTCAGGCACTCAATCCAGCCACTGTCAGTAGACCTGCTGGTAATCACCAGAAGAGTGTACTTTCGGGGTACGATTTCTCTCTATAAGTACTCTCATGTTTGTTCAAGATGAAACTAAGTTGGACAAAGAACTGTGCTTCAAAGTTTTCCAGTTCTGTAAGTACAACTTCTCTAAGACATGTCTCTGATCAGTAACGCCTGCCACGTGCTAGGAATTACACTCTGGGGTCTGTACTTTTTCTAACAAATGCTCTGCATGCAATGAACTTCGGATTAAGTCTGGTGATAGATTCATAGATAACATGACAAGCTCCACCCTAAATTAGTCATAGTCACTTAAATCCTAATTTTCTTTTACCAAAGCCACTGTGAGTTGAGGATCAACTGATTAAGTGCCCACTTTTCAGATCCATTTATAATGCTGAATACAGTGGTGTTTGCTAGCCATATTGAAAAAGTCCCTCTTGTTCAAAAATTTTGCTCCAACAAACCTGATCTTCTGTCTACCCAGATAATCCTATCTTATAGCTTCCATCTGTAAAAAAGTTTAGAGCCAAACAATATGCTCAGAGATTATTTGGTTCACATACTTCAGAGTATAGGCCTTTGTTTTAAAATATGGTAGTCATGAGCCGTACGTGGTGGTCTCGATTTAAATTTATCATTTAAATTGGTCAAGTTAAATTTCAAATTTCATTTCTCTGTTGCAGGAGCTATATTTCAAGGGCTCAATACCCACATGTGCCTTGTGGCTAACATGTTAGCACACACACCAAACATTTTCATCACCACAGAAGATTATATAGGGTGGTGCTAATATAGACCAATGAGGGTGCTACTGGCTTTACATGTAGTGATTATGATTAGTATGCAAAGATTTTTAATACTCATATTATTTTACTGTGCAATATGCAATATAGGTCAAAGCCATAGTATCACAGATATTATTGCTTAGGATAAAAGCTAAAATATGCACTAACATGAGTTGATTTAAAGAAAAATATACTACCAGGGTTACTAAGATATGATATGATAAATTTGTGCATTACCTGAATGAATAAGGTTTGGGAAAGTGGGGACTAACTTTTTCTAAATATATTTTTTAAGTGAGTAGAATTTCTAGAAAGCCACATGTGTTATTCAAGAGCATTTATCTCCTCCTAAGAGAGATTATCAGAAAAAGTGGTTAACACTTAAACAAAGAAGGGAAGGAAGGAGAAAAGAGAGGAAAGGAGAGAGGGAACTTCAGAGGTGGTCAGAGGAATATGCAAAGTAAAAGTGGATGAAGTCAGGAAGGCTGAGACTATATAAGAGGAAGGAACCCACCAAGTCAGAGCAAGCACAGCAAGGAGGGAAGAGTAAAAACTTTCTGGCCTGGGCGAAGTCAACAGCCTATGAAATCATCCTTCACATTTCTTTACAGAGCTTGAGTATTCATGCATATAGTGAATTTCCAGTGTGCAACCATTTCCAAAACTCTCAAAAGTTTAATCTTCCTCTCTACTCTCACTGGCTGCAATGGAAATTTTATTAGGGAAGATTTGTGTAGAAAGGTAAGTGCAGTCGCAATAAAAGATTATTTAATCTTCTAAGTAAATTTATGAATTTACTGATCCCTGGACTAATCCGATAAAACATTCTAATCTTGCGAAGTCACATTCTGCAAAGCGACAGGTGCTGATGGGGCTGCGCCAGTGAGCTTTCAAGCAAGCGTAAGTGTTCCTTCCATGGTAAGAGAGGCTGTGACTCATTCACTGGATTTCACTTTTGCAATCTAACATTCCCTGTAGAATATTCAGCACTTTTAGTCAGGCTTAGAAGAACTCCACAGTACTCCCAAAAGTATGCTGATAATGTATGCAGGAGGGGCAGAGCTGTAAGAGCAAAAGTGACGAGGCGAGGGGTCCTGGGTGAGAAGCAGACGAAAAAACACCAACAATGCATCTTATTAAAAAGCTTTTGCACTCAAAAGAAATCACCAACTGAGTGAAAAGATAACATACAGAGTGGGAAAACAGTTTAGTCAGTAGTGCCTCAGACAAAGGACTAATATCTAGAACATATAAAGAATTGAAAACAGTAAGAGGTTCCCAATCCAAAAAAAGGGCATTGGAGATGAATACACACTTTTCAGATGAAGAAATACAAATGGCAAATAAATATATTTTAAAATGCTCAACATCACTGGTCATTTGAGAAATGCAAATTGAAATAACACTGAGATTCCATCTCACTCCAGAAAGAATGGTTACCTTCAAGAAATCAACCAATAACAAATGCTGTAGGGAGAAAGAAACCCTTCTTCACTGTTCTTGAAAATATAGACTGGTGCAACCACTGGGGAAATCAGTACGGAGATTCCTTAAAAAACTAGGATTAGAAGTCCTGTTCAACCCAGCTATTCTCCTTCTAGGTATCTTCCCAGAAGAATTAAACACATCAGGTCACAGTAATATATGCACACCCATGTTCATAGCAGCACAATTTGTAAGAGTTAAATCCTGGAAACAACCCAAATGTCCATAAACTGAGGAATGGACAGAAAAATGTGGTATTTTTATGCAATGGAGTACCACTCAGCCATAATGAAGGATAAACATGAGACTTTTATAGGTAAATGGATGTAACTTGAGACCATAATCATAAGTGAAATAAACCATACTTGTGTAAACATCATATTGTTTCCCTGGTGCAAGAAACTGAAAGAGTAAATAAGGTCCAAAATGTACATATATATTGTGAAGTGGGAATAAATTGTTAAAAAAAAAAAAAGAGGAACTAGGATGGGAGAAAGGGAAAAGGAAGGAAGGAAAAAGGAAATAGTACAACAAGATAGTTGTACTATTAGTTTCTCATAGTTCATTGGAAAGGAAGGTTTGTGCTATTATCATTTAGAGAATATTTGATGCCTGTATCCTGTACTTTGAGTGACTACTTTTAAGATAACAACACACAAAGTATTAACTATTGTTATTCTCCCACTATATTATAATAAAATTTTATTTTACTTTTTTCCATAAAATAAAAAAATGCATTCAATAAGTAGGCCATGAAAAAATACTGGTAAGGCTTTTGAACATCAGAGATCTCCATAGAGGTTCTAGAAATTCTTGGGTAGATTTTTGGAGGCTATTGGAGGTATGAGGTACAGCGCGTTTGAATATGGAAGTACCTGGCCAGTAAAATCTGGTAGTAAATGCTAACGTGATCTCACTGGTCACCACAGAACTTCAGTCCAGAGTTGCTCAAGCTGGAGTTGGCATTCACGTCCACAAGAAGTGGCAAGAAGGTGGGGTATCCTTTCTCAGCCACTGCAAGGTTCATGGCCAACATCCCTCCCACAAAAAGATCATGTTCACAAGAGAAAAGCATAATGCATGTAATATTTAAACAGATTTGTGCATGATATAGAAGACTTCAGAAAGGTCCAAAAACTCAGGGATACCTATGTGTAGGCTTAGATTCCACAGTGCATGGACAGCCATGGATAAATGGGACTGGACAAAAAGTTGTGATCTAAAGGTAATAGACTGAAAAAGAGTAGATAAAGTCTGTCTGTCTATTCTTCCTGACCTCTCTGTGTAATATTACTTCCTCCCTGTTAAAGGGCAAGACTTCTTCTGGAAAGAGGACTTTATGATCTAGTTTCATACAAAGTAAATCAGAGAATTTCTTTCTGAAAAGCTCTAATGTAGAAATGTGAAGAAAATTAGAGTACATTTCAGTGGGAGATCCTGAGGTCTGGAGGAGGTAGGTTACTTGGTCCATGCCATAGATCCTTCCCACAAAACCAAGTGATTCTGAAGATCACGGTCTTTGCATTGGACTATGCTATTACAATTAAGAAGACCAGCCAGAGACTTCAGCCCCACGAAGTGAGTTAGCAATCTCGGATAAAAATCTTGGGTGTTTCAGGTTAAGGGCACTCACCGTGTTTTTCACTATGATTGGTTCTGTCTCCTATGTGCAAGTACATGAAGACCTCTGTAGGTCTAAGGACTGGTATGAAAAACAAACTTCAAAAGAATGATAGTAAGACTGAGAATGTCTGTAACTCAGTGGTAGGGTGCTTACCCTGCATGCATGAGGCTCTGGGTAGAATCCCCAACACCACACACACGCACACACAAAAAAAAAATCATAACCTGACAATCTTCCTCTCCCCTTATACTTCTTGAAAATTCTAATCCCTACAAATGTACACATACTGAGTGCCTATAAAGACGGCAGTTCCTATTCTAAAGCAATCCACCAAGCGAACAGGCCAAGTAGGCAATATATTGATAGGCCTCCCAAAGCTGCAACTTATATTTTCCTAGAAATAGCTCTGTATTTAGTTCTAATATGGTATAATGTTCATGCTATAAAGAAACTATTTCTCTTGAATTTAATTTTTTTATCAAAAAAATCATTGGAGAAGATTTTTATTTATTTATTGCAGTGCTGGGGATCGAACCCAGGGCCTTATCCATGCAAGGCAAGGGTTCTACCACTGAGCCACATCACCAGCCCCATGCTTTTTTATTTTATTTTATTTTATTTTAGAAATCTACCATCTATTTCCCAACTCTAATATTTCCAGATCCCAGATTCTTCTGAAGAATTACCTTCACCCACCCACATGTGCAGAATTGTAAAACAACAAATCCAGAACTTACCTCTCTCACCCCCACTATGGAAACTGAATGTGGATGCTCCTTGGCCAAAATTTCCTCTCACTCTCATACATTCATCTCTTACAGCCAGGGAGTGGGATGTGACCAAAGGTTAGCCAATCAAACTTTACCTCCCAGGAGTTTGAATCTTGCATTGAATTATTCAAGAACAGAGGAAGCAGTCCAGTCTTTATAGCTGCAGTGCTGGGAAAAGACTCTTGAGCTGTCCCCATTACTGAGATCTTTCAGCCCTATCTTGTTCAGTAGATTCCATTTTTCACTTGAGTAAAAGTTTGTTATTTGTAGCTGTTATGGTATGAATTGTGTTTTGTAAAAACTCACATCTTGAAACCTTAGATCTTAGAATGTGACCTCACTTGGAAATAGGGTCATTTCAGTTATCATTATTTAACTTGGGGTGAATTCATATTAAAATAGAGAAAGACTGTAATCAATACGACGAGGGTCCTTATAAGCAGGGAGAATATGAACACAGGATAACAGCACATGAAGGTGGAACCAGAGGCTAGGCGATGTTTCTCCAAGCCCAGGGTTGCCGAAGGTTGTAACGCAGCACCAGAAGCTAAGCGAGAGCCACGGAGCAGACCCCTCCTCACAGCTCTAGGAAGAAACCAAACCCACCGTCATTGTGGTTTTGAGCTTCCACCCTCCAGTGTCTGTTGTTTTAATCCAGTGGTAGAACTGTGCTGTAACATCCCAACAAAATTAAGGCAATAGAAAAGTTGAATTCTCCTGAGGAGTTTAAGAGAGCAAATTCACAAAAAGTTATTAGTGTCAGAAAGGTCTGAGTAGCCTGAGGAGAGGGGGAAATCCATGCAGAAAGTTCCTAGGTTGGTTTTCAGTATAGATCTGCGTACTTCACAGTCTGGCTTACATCATCTCTAGGAATACAGAAAAAAAAACAGTAATTGATGAGAAGATGATTGTGCATCTAGGACATGAAGAGAAGTCTGAGGTAAAACAGTAACATGGAGCTGGAATGGCTGGAGATGAAGTGAGGTGTGTGATGCATACCCACTAGGATAAACTCTGCTACCAGCACTAAAGCTTTTGCTTTTGCTTGTTTCCTAAAAATGATGGATTATACTCACTATTCTCTAGTTGATACCTTGATACAATGTTAGCAGCTGCTCTGAGTCAGATGTTAATATGGTATGGGCAGAAGGCCCAGTTTTGATCTGATTAAGGTAACTAACTTTATCTCTTTAGTGCCCAAGGGTTAAGTGATCCCTAATTAACTCTTATTCTTTCACCAAATATCTATTAAGTGTGTCCTCTGGGCCAGAATCGTGTGATGCATTAGACGGATGGGTTTTCACTCCCACATTAGAGGTAGCAACAATCGTTATAGGAATTAATGGCCAGGTTTTGCTGTGGCAAAGCAACGTTTAATTTGCTAAGTAAAGGTCTGGTGAGCTTTATCAGCTCCAAGGTAAACAGGAGGTGGACAGCATGCCTATGGGTAGAGCATGCGTGATGGAGTGGAAGGCTTCAGCAAGGTAGAAGCACTAAAAGAAGCTCACCCTGGGGAAGACATGAAGCCAGGGAAACCAGAAAAACAAAGAGTTTGTTTATTAGAAGGAGATTGTGAGTTTTAAACTGGAAAATGATGTAGCTAGGTTTGCCTTAAGATCATTCCTATTGCTGGACAGACAATGACACGGAGACAACCAGGCTATGGGTATGGAAGCTGCTTGAAATCTGTTAGCATGGAGGGAGAGGTGGAGACAGGTCGCGCTAGCACAGCACCTGTGACACACACAGGATCACATCTGGGAAAAGGCAAATACCGTGGCTCCCGATCAGGAGGGTGCGTTTCTGCACTGACTTAGCCCAAACTACCATTCTTGCTCATCGTCTCTGGATTTGGTGAGGAAGGGTGGTAGCTCCACATTCTCATAGCTAAAGACCAGTGAGTACCCTGACACATTCTCCAGCTAGTGGCCACTGACTGTGAGACATGGGTGAGAACTCTGTGTCCTCAGGCTAATGCCCAACAGATTGTCCATGATCCAGGGCCCCTCCCTCCTGTGACACTCCAGGGCTTCCAAGAGTACAGCCTTTCTCCCTCCTTCTTATCTGCATTTTCTAGGCAATCTCTGAGCTAAGAAACATTACACAGGGGACAACTGAGGTGTGTTCCTCAGCCCAGCCTTCCCTTTACCTGGAAAATTCATCACCTCCCTCCCAAATGGCCTTTTTCTTTTCTGTAGTACGAGAGTAAGGTAGAAAGCCAACTGGCTAAGCAAATACCCAAACTGGAAGCAAAGTCAAAGTGGGGCATAGGTATCTTTAGGAATACTAAATCCACAAAGGGAAACACATCCCTTTTCTCTCCCCAGAAGTTCTCCTCTGTTCACTGGTCATGAAGATGGAGACAATAAGGCTTGCATTTTCTGCAGGAAGTGATTTGGTCCTGGCAACCGCTGGTTCTCTGCTTAGAGTCCTGAGTATCTAGAACCTTTGGTCTACAGATTTGAGACTTGCTACAACTCAGAGAAAAAACAAAACCAAATCCTTGTACATCTTGTATTATAGTAACTCCAGTGTTGCATTATAAAATTCTTTGGGGTACCTGAATATGAGAAAATTAAATTTTGGCAGGGCATTTTTTAAATGACAGCAAAGGGTGACCATCCACATTGTGACAGCATTTGATTAAGTTGTGTCTCAAAATACTTACAGTGGGGCTGGGTTATAAGTTTGATTCCCAGTACCAAACAAACAAACAAACAAACTTATACTGGACAGAGTGACTATTAATAAGTACTATATTTACAGTTGTAGAGATACAGATATTTAGATACATTCAGAACTTCTTTCATGGAATTAACAAAGAAGAAGTACATCTTATTGAAAGATTTTATCCCTAAATACAATTTTTGACATAATTTAGAATATGATCAAGCGGAAAAACATATTTGAGTGTCATTTCAACTCCCAAATAATCTATCTCAATTTTTTTGTCAAGTTGATTAGTTTTTGACAGGTCAGTTTATCAAAAAATAAATTTTAAAGCACTCTTCTTATATTTTATACACAATGGACTCAGATTCACTAATCTTTAAGTTCCAAAACTTTCCACCAGTCAAAGGTAGTTTCTCATTAAAGTAGACACTGAGTTCCTAACACAATTAAGGCCAATGCTGCTGGCTGTCTTTCTGAGGTCACCATCCTTACATGGCTGATTAGATTCCACTTCTGAGAATAGATACTAAATACATTTCCGGTGACAGCAATTGCTTTAAACTCCTCAAAGCCTTCAAAATAGAGCATGTTTAATTTAGAGCCCTTAGTTAAAATAATTAGCAATTAAGACTCAAGGAAATTACATTTAAATCTTTCCTGTAGAATACTTGAAAACTTAGATACCAATTCAGAATTGCCTACAAGAGTAGATTGCTCATTATGAAAGTTTTTGAACAACTTGCCCTCTCCCCTTTCAGTTTAACCCTAATGTCCCTTTTGTGACAATAGCCAAGCACATGACTAAAAGCGAGAGTCACCTTGGGAAGGTGCAGTTGCTGAGGCACTGGACCTGCTGAAGTTTCCTTTGGTGGTTTGGCCAATGACTCCTCTTCAACTTCATCCTGAGATAGGAAAGCCATACCTAACACAGACTCAAAGGCTTCCAATGTCTTTTTCAATTACATTCAAAAGAAAACTATCAAACTCTCATCTCCAGGAAATGTTTCTTCATTGGCTGAACTTTAAAAGGCCATACTGTACCTGCCCTCGTCGGCTTTGTAATGCTTGCCTTGGCTTCTGCTTCACTATCTTCTCTCCACCTTTCCCTCAATTCGAGACCCATGTTTTCAAGCCCACCATGCCCCACGAGTCCTTTCAAATGTGGAGTGTCACTGCTAAGACCAAGCTTTCTCCATCTGAGCCCCTTTCCTCCCTCACCTTCCAAATAAGTCACACCTGACCTATTTCCCAGAGTCTCTCCGGCAGTATGTCTTGACCCATTTATTTAAAAATCTGCTTTTGTTAAGACTTTATTGAATAGAAATGATATCACTTTCTCAGGAAACATTGGTTTTTAAATCTCAACTTCCCTTACATTGCTCCAAAACAGTGGCACTTGGGCAAGAGAGAGGCCAGCGCCTGAGAGGCAGAGGAACACTTGGGCCCCTCCGCAATTCTCATATTCCAGGCACGCTTGGTTTGGTGACTGGCTTCACTCGCACACTTCATAAAATCACAAAGCCTGAGATTTGGAAAGGATTTAGAGATAAGTCAACACTTTCATTCGAAGGGCAAAGAAACCCCGCACAGAAGAGCTCTGAAGAGTCACACAATAAACAGAAAGAGAAGCCAGGACTCCTGGCTCCAGACCTGACACTCACTCCTTTACCCCACAGACTCCCAGTTAATGAACTTTCCAGAAAAATGTATCTGCACTACTAATATTTTGAGGCTGTAATTTCTAGATGAATGGGATGAATAAGGTTGGAGAGAACATGTATAAACATCTTCTAAGAGCATGTTCAATTTCGAAAAGCATAATTAATATTAAAATATAATAAAACTCTTCTCAGCTGGATAACAAAATCCACAAACTACTATTAAATTGCTAGAAAACCCTGTCAGGAACAAGTCCATCCTATGCATACAAGTGATTCTCAAACATGTAAAATGGTGGAGCCAAAGGCAGATCGACATCTTCACAAGAGGAGGGCGGCTCTACCCCACATCCAAAATATAAGACATTTCATTTATTTGTTTTTTTAACTTTAGTTCTAATTTTAAAATATCTCAAACAAATAGAAAATAGAAATATAGCCATTACATACTCACCGTAGTTAAAACACATGGTTCTATCACATTTGCTTAATATATACATTTGTTGCTTAAACCTTGTTGAGAAGTATAGTGCACAGGCACAGATCCAGCTCTGCCAGGAACCTAACTTCCTGTCTCTCTTTGAATGACAAGAACCTGGGTAAAGTATGAATACATCTTTGCCCTTTGAATAATTTTATTTTGTCAATATGCTTGTGTCCATAAATAATTATACTATTCCTTTGAGTGTTCTAAATTTTTATAGAAATACTGATGTCATGTCTATCTTTTAACAGCGTGCATTTTCCTTTAAATACATTTTTTGAGATTTATTCATATAGACCTATGTAGATTTCATTCAAGTTCTGAGCAGTATTCATTGAATAAGTAAACACAGCCACTCTCTTCAGTTCTGAACTAAGAAACAAATTGTTTTATTTTTCACTTTTGAGAACAGCCCTGCTATAAAAAATCTTGGTGGATGACTGCTTGTGCGCATCAAGAGTGGAGTCATTCTGAGGCAAATAACTAGAAATAGAATTTTATAACTTTGGTACTCATGTAGTCTAATTAATGGTATAGTATTTTCCAAAGTGGTTCCTGGGCTCAGTTTCCCTATATATTTTTACCAATATTTAATGCTATCAGATGTACTGCCTTTCTTATATCTTGGGGAAAAAATTATATCTCATAATAATTTAATTGGTTTTCTCTACATATCAATGCAGTTGAATAGCTTTTCATACACTTATGCAATCTTTCAGGTTCCCCTTCTTGCAAACTGCCTTTTCATAGCTGTTTCCTATTTGCAAATAAGTTATTTTCTTTCCTCATTGATCTGTAAAGGTTTTTATGAATTCTAAATACTCTTGTTTTTTCAATCATATAAATGGAAAATATTTTCTTTCAGTGTGGGTTGCTTTTTTTGCTCTGTGAAATACTTAGTTGTGCACTGCTTTTTAATTTAATGAAGTTGAATTTATCACTATTGCTTTTATATGTATTTGTCATTACAAAAACAGCTCTTACCTGAAATCACAAATTCTTCTTCATTCATTCTTGAACATTTTAAAAGCATTCTTTTTCACATCTGGTGTTCAGTCTATCTGCATGTATTTTTATATAAGGTGCAAAGCAGGAATTTAACACCTTTTTCTCCATAGAGAGCTGGTTGTCATAATACTGTTTACTGACCATGCCAGACTTTCCTTATAGGTTTATAGGCCACGCTTCCTTATATAAACTCTGTCTTGGAAATCAGTCTATTTTAGGCTCTGGACTGCCTTTCCAGGGGTCTCTCCCTCACAATAACACTCTTTCATTGAATAAGTTTTACATGTAATCATTTTTTCTCATTTCTTCTCCTATGCTTCATTTTTGTTTCCTTCTGTAAAAAATCATTTAGGCCATTCTCAGTCCTTTTTGCTTTTTGTACAACTTTGAGTCAGCTTGTAAAGTTTTGTAAAATTAAATTCACTTTTTAAATGAGTTAGACCACAGCTCTCCTTCAACTATCAAATCTTGTGTTTCTTGTGCGTGTCTTCTCTCCATGAACTGAGTCCTTCTTTTACGTCTTTTAGCAAAATTCTTTAATTTTCCTCAGAAAGGTATTACAATTATTTTGCCAAATTTTTCTTTAGGTATGTTTACTAAATTTTATGGTGGTATAAATATACACCGCTGCTTTTATATGTTCTTGCATCCAGGAGTCTCGATGAACTACAATTGATTCTACTTTCTACATCTTTCCAATCATATCATCAGCAATAATGATTATTCTGCTTATTTCTTTCTAATTTTTTTACAATCAAAATAATTTATTTCTCGTAATGCATGGGCTTAAATCCCCTGTACAATATTGAGTAAAATGGCAACAGCAAGCGTCACTCCAGAGGATTTACCTGGAGCGCTATCCAGCTCCAAACCCCAGAGAACAATGGCATATTCTTGGGATTGTCAGAGAAAAGAGATTTCATTCTTCTTCGGTTTCTATATTTCCTTTTTCTTCTACCCAGGCTGCCCGAGAGCATTTTCTGAAGGCCGCCCTTCCACTCAAACTGGAAATGCCCAAGTGTCTTGGCTTTAGGCAATAGTATCAGTTTCACCCTCTTCTTCCTGCTCCTACCTACACTTCCTCCTTGACTACATTTGCCATGTGACTTCGCAGGTACCAGTGTTCTCCAGTCCCAGGGGGAGTCAGGCTGGCTCGCTCCTTGGCTGCTCCTGATTCCAGATCTCTCTTCAGTTGTTAAACACGGGGATGCTAAAGGCCAGGGGTGACAGCTGCTTTCCCCTAGGAACACAGATGTCCGATAAATTCATCCTTTTATGTTTGCCTGATTTTTTTGAGTGTCTGTTGAAAGGTGTTTCTGTTATCCTAGTTAATAATTTTGTTGGAACAAGACACTTCTCCATTTAGTTTTAAAATACATGTACTTGGGCTGGGGACATAGATAGCTCAGTGTCACAACACCTGCCTGACAAGTGCGAGGTCCTACGTTCGATTCCTTATACCAAAAAATAAATAATAGATTAATTAATTTAATTAAATACATGGACTCGAGATTTACATATACTTCTTTTCTCCTATACTATTATACTAATAAGTTTTTGAGACAGGGTCACACTATGAAGTTTAGTTCAGGCTGGTCTTGGACTCACTATGTAGCCCAAGTCAGCCTTGAATCCATGGCAGTCCTGTTCAGCCTCTCGAATGCTGGGATTGCAGGTATGCACTGACACACCCAACAATAATTTTTATTATTTATAGATTTCTATTATATATATAGATGATACAGGTCCAAAGGATTTTATGTGGTTGTATTTAATTCTCACAGCGATTTTATAGAGGAAGAAATTGAGGATTGGGAAATTGGGTAATTGGGTAATTGATATGTAATTTTGCCCAGTCACAAAATAATTCACCAGCAGAACTAGGGTGAAGATCAATTAGTCTGACCTCAAAACAGATGTGACTGATTCTGAAGACCCTGGTTTGGGGAGTTTTGTTGCTGTGCTTGTTGTTTTGTGTGTATTGTTTTGGGTCATTCATTTTGTTCTGATTTGTTTGGGTTTCAGCCACTCCACATCTCTTTGCTGTATATCCCTGCTAATTCTGTGGCTGTCAATAAATCCCTGGGGTGCCGAAAACCACTCTGTACCCCTTTATCTCCAAGGGTCCCAGGCACTGTCCTTCAGCCACTGAAAGTTCATAAACGTGTTTTGAAAATGATGATTTCTCATTGTACATAGCGCCATTAAGGAAGGAGGAGTGCAGATCACGTCCGAAGGTGGGGTCCAAGTACCAGATTTATGTCACACTCCCTGTGGAGGAGCAGAGCAGCTGGCTGGTGCTCAGGCCTCTGGCAACTGGGCACAGTGGCTCCTCGTGCTGGCAGAGCTCCTGTGTCACCGCGATCCGCAGAGCGTGGCCAACCAAATGAAAGAGGAAGCTTGCAATTAATTAAAAATAAATGAAAACAAAAATCCTCCCCCAGTGGCTTGCTTCTTATCTTGGTTGTAATCCGCAGTGTACATGTGGAGGCCACGTGGGGCGTTTACCACATGGAAAAGGTATAGGACTGTGTCGAAGAGACCACAGACGGTCGATCCAGACCGCACTAATAATTCTTTTAAATCCTTTCATTCCCCCTCGTCAAGAGACACAGCAGCATTTAAAATCTGACTGACCCATATAAATTACCTTTGTATTCATCCGGCTGTGAAATTAACAATCTAGGGAGACAGGTCCTGTCAAGCTTGCCTGCGGAGCTGCCGAGGGGTTTGGAATACATGGGGGTGGGAAAGGAGCCCTTGCACATGGGAGAAAATCCGGAGCTTGAGCTTTGACTAGCGCCGTGAACTTGGACCTGGGGTCTGCTGCCGAAGACGGAGCCCAAGACAGCATGAGGAAGGTGTTTCCCGGAAAGACACATATTCAGAGCCACAGCTGCCGGGCGGAGCGCCATGCCCACAGCGAGGTGACAGAAGCGGACAGCGAGCCCTGAAGACAGGTTAAGATACTGAAATTCAAAAAATAAAGCCACAGTTTTGTTTCGCTTTCTTTTGTTTTTTTTTTTTTACACTTTTAATGCCACCTAAAGTAGATCCTTGGAGCTGGACATTTAAACTTTCCTAGTCTTTGTTCCCTAATGTTTTAAATAATACCAACAATATATTTTAGAAGGAGTAGCTAACTCATAATGAAGCTACATGAATAAATGATTAAACCGTTGCATAATTTTACACCATATGAAGCTGTGATGTGGAAGCGTTAGAACCAACCTTGTGTGCCTAAACTCTCATAATTTCTTTCAAAGCCTCACGCCTCCTTACAACGGAGAGTACTGCTCATTCCATCCTCTATCTTTACATATGAGAAGTGGGATTACTTGAAAGAGTCCCTAAATTTATCTCCTTGAAGGAATTCATAGATTTATCTCCTGTTCTACAACAGAGAAAGACCAGTTTTATCAAGAAACTCTTATATACTAAGAGATGGAAGATAATAGAAGGAAAAAATCACTTTGCTGGTTTCTACCACAGGTGCCCGTGTACACACACCCACCCTCTCACACACACAGCCGCACACAGAAATGTGAACCTCACAGCACCTATTTCCCTGTCGGGCTGTATTTTGTGTGAGCTGAGAAAATTCCAGCCTGGGAATGAATGGGTCAGCACAGCTTTGGTGACATTGCATAATGTCACCAGAGAAGAGCAAGCAAAGCTATCAGTTAGCTACTGCTGCTATTAACCTTTATTTTAGTAGTATTGATGTGAAGGATTCTGTTGGTGATCTTACATTTATTAACTACTGTTTTCCTCAGAAAGACTTGAGAAAGGCTTCATTATCTTCTTTTCATTGCCAATGGTTTATATAGCATCAAAGATCACAGGTTATGAGGCAGCATTGGACTTGAACCAAGTTCAGACGGTAAAATGTCCAAAAGACTTTCAATCCCATAGTCCATCAAAACATAGAAAGAAGAAAACACTGAAACAAACAAATAAATAAAAACCATAAGCAACTATAAGCAGGGCTTACAGTTCTTGCCCTCTTCTCATTCCCAAAGCCTGTTCTTCTAAAAGAAGACAAGAACATTTTAGAATGATTTGTTCTCCTTATACTGTTACAACTAAAAAAAGGTTATAGATCATTCTCCTTGCTTGTGCTTTACATAAGGAAAACCAGATGCTCAAAGAGTTACAAATGATCTCAGATTTTAGTGGGCGAGCCAGAATTAGAAATGGGCTACATTTATTTTCACATCAGTGCCCCTAATTTTATAGCTAAAAAGAAAGCATTTTTCAGATAAAGAAGTTATTTTCTTTCCCTTTCCCCTGTCTCAATGATCCTCAATCTAGAAAACCCTGGAAAATTTTGAAGACTTGCAAATATTTCTTTCCCTTGCATAACCAATGCGTGTATTTATGGTTACAGCTTTCCTCTACTATGAATAAGAAAATTAAAATTATTATCTGAATGAAAGGCATTTTTCATTTTTTTCCATAGGAAGAAAGCACCAATTCATTTCAACATCAATATTTTTTTTTCATCTTTTTCACTACAACAAAGAAAGTGTTGAATGAGTCTATGGTGTTAATTTTGCTTTAGTTTTAACTTCCCTAGCAACTTAGTCTGTAATTTTTGGGTCATTTGAGTTTTAGCCACTAGGTTGTATATTCTATATTCCACAAAATTAGATGCTGAAGGAATTCATCTGAGACATAAAGAAGTCTCCAAGGAAAAAATATTCATAATCTTCAAGCTGAAGAAAATTTGACTTGTTGGAAAGTTAAACTAAAAATAATAATTTAAAAGAACACATAAAATAAATAGCCATGACTGGATCAACTCTTCCTACGCAGACACATATGAATAAATAGGCAAATATTAATATATTAGGGATTTAATCCTTCTTTTAAAATACAATTAAAATTGATCCACCTTTATTTGAGTTTCAAATGAAAGGTTTTAAAAGAAGTTTTTCGAAGGCATTTTCTGAGCTATCTTCTCTGCATTCCAAATCCATCCTTCTTTACTTTTGGAAGCCCGGGTAGGGAGTCAGTCAAATCCACTTCTCCACCAGTTGACTTCCACTTAGTTTCTGTCAGTAGGGGTCACGAGAGAGCGAGAGAGAGAGAGAGAGAGAGAGAGAGAGAGAGAGAGAGACTGAAAGAGTAGAGAAAGGGAAAAAGAATAAAGAAGCTAACCCTTCCGTTGGCTCTAGCCTCGGATTTGTTTGGACACTCGTGGAACTAAAATTTATTCCCATCCCTGGGGGGGCGGGGGAATAGCAGCCACCCCGACCCCAGGGTCAAGTGCTGAGACCAACATAACAGAGTCTTCTCCAAACTACCGAGGTGCCTACACTCCACCAGAAAGTACCATGTCTACTCCAGTTATGGTACTGGCCTGCCAACATCATAAGGCTTTTTTTTTTTTTTTTTTGGCTGAGCCTCGTTCCCCAGGCTGCTTTTATTTTTTATTTTTTATTTTGAGACAGGGTCTTGTTAAATCACTAAGATGCCCAGGCTGGGCTCAGAGTTCTCTACCTCCTCCTGCCTCAGCCTCCCAGAGTACTGGAATTATGGCTGTGCCCAGTTTTTTTCCTTCTCAAGCAGCTGAGGTGTAGCAGCAATCCCAGGACCAGCTCTGCAAAACCCCTCCTCCCAGCACAGGATTTCCTTTTGGGTCCCCAGTCCTGGAGTAGCAGATTCCACTATATCCTCATATGTGCCTTTTGGGGTTTTTTTTTTTTTTTTTTAATCCTATGACTTCTGTGTGACCAATTCCCTATGTCAAATTACCTTGTGGAATACCTGTGTGCCTTCTGTTTCCCTCATCACACCTTGTCCTAGAAGTAAAAATGAGGCTATATGGAGAAATAGGTGGCCTGGGTTTCCTAAGGGAGTAAGTTGGAGTGAGATGCAACAGAGCAGAAAGCTCATTACTATCACTTTGAACTGGATAAGAAAACAAGGAAAGGAATCTTTTAAATGCAACTGCCTTCAGTTTTTCAAGGGCTGTCACATGGCCAAGAACTTACAATAATGCGAAGTCCCAGGAGAACAGAACTAAGCACAGAACACAAGGGCAGCAGGGTAG
Organism: Dasyprocta punctata; assembly: GCA_004363535.1. NCBI lineage: Eukaryota > Metazoa > Chordata > Mammalia > Rodentia > Dasyproctidae > Dasyprocta > Dasyprocta punctata. The sequence goes on along the minus strand of RJWM01014777.1, from coordinate 8,663 downwards.
CACTCACTTTTCCATTAGAAAGAACCTTCTGTCAGGGAGTTCCTTGGCTGGACCTTGCAGAGAAAATTCAATTTAAGAGTCTCGAAACTCTAATATTCGATGTTTCTACCAACAGCTGGAAATAAATAAAAAGATAAAGGCAGCATGGGGGGATAATGCATGCTTGGCTTAATCCGACAGCCCCAAAGCACCCAGAGACTACTCGGATTGTCTGCAGAATCAAATTGATTACCCAGAAATTGATCTCTATGATGCCTGGAAAAAAAGATGCAAGTGATAATTGATTAACATAGTGGACTCCAGTCAGATATACCAGGGACAATGCGAAAGGCAAAATACTATATTTAAGAATTTAATAACGCAGGATTAAAGTACCAATGTTATCATTTGTTACTCCATTACAGTTGAATAGTGTCAGGGGAATGAACTAGCTTATATGTAATATAAAAGATTCTGGAAACTAGAAGCACAACAGTTTTTTTTTTCTTAATTCTGGTACTCAAATCTAAAGTTGTTCTGAAGTCGTCTTGTTCAACGTTGCATTTCTGTGAACTTTTGATCAAGGATGTCCAAAGCTAGCCAGAGGAGAAGCAATTTTTCATCAAGTTTATAATAAAACAACAACAAAAAATAAGAATGAAAACACACAATATAATCTGTAGGTGCTTCTGTATGTTGCCCTCACTTCCCCTCACATTCTTAAACAAAGAATCTCTCCAAATTAAAGAACCTTCTCTATATGCCACTGTTTTTTACCTGAATTTTTAAAATGTATTATACAAATTTAGTTGGTCTGTTCTTCTTACAAGGTTTTCAGCATATTCAAGCAATAAAAAATTCCCACATAGCAGTAACTGTCTGTATTGAACATAAGTTGTCAGTATCAAGGAAAGAAAAATAACCGCGTTTTATTCTCCTCCCCTTCTTTCTCCTATCACCTGCCAGTCTTTCTCTGGGTGCCTTGGCTCCTGGGAAGCAGCTGGCATTACATGCCCATGTTAGTACTTTAATTTTGAGAAGCATTTCCACTCCCTCAAAACCCCATGGGAGATTTCAGTTTTCATGCTCAGTCAGAGCCAAAGGAGCAAAAAACCAAACATAATACAAAAAGACCTAAAGTTTAACTCAAATCCCAGAGCCTCAGGATAAAGTTCTGTGATATTTTATCCAGATTCTCCTCCTAGCCAATATTTACAAGTGCAAATATGGCAAGACCCATCCCAAGAAGAAGAATCAGTGTCAGAAAATCTCAGCCGAGCTGCTGCTTCCACAGCGTGTTACAAGGAGCCCTCACAGCCTGTCCTTTAGGAAGCAGATCACAGTGGCACTCACTAAGTCATGATGGCACAGGGTGGCCCTTGCAGACGTGGGTTTTTTAAACAGATATTAGCACATGGGGTTCAGGTTTGACTTTTCCGTAAGCTTGTTCAGAGAAGGCTTTATTCTAGTTTTTGGAGCTCTGCAGTCAAGAAGTCTGGGTCTGCATATGTAAACAAGAACATACATAGATAAGTGCAAAGTAAGGTTATTTAATGCACGAATTGATTAAGAACACAAGTGGCTAGTTTACTCAAAAGTGGAATCTTGTGGGAGTATTCTATAAATTTAAAACCAGCCTAAAACAGATCTTGCTGCTGGGCGTGATGGCACAAACCTGTAATCCCAGCACTCCAGAAGCTAGAGCAGAAGCATCACTGCAAGTTTGAGACCAGCCTGGCCTACAAAGTGCCTGAACTGCACAGAGAAACACTGTCTGAAAAAGGCAATAAATAAATAAATAAATAAATAAAAATCTGAACTTCTGAAAGACAATTGTTTTCCCTAAGATTACTTCTCAAAAACTACTCCAACAAGATCACTTGTGAGCCTTCGTAACGCCAGCGCATCCATTGACCTAGAACTCCCGTCATGCAAAGATTCAGGCCAAAAGTTTTGAATTTGACAGAGAAGTAGCATAAACAATTAGGAAGATAAACTCATTATTACTAATCAAATAACATTCAACGATACTATTTTACCCTTACAATAATTTCGAGCAGAGATTCAGACAGATTAAGTGACTTTCCAACACTTCCCTGTGGAGTGGCAGTGTTGAGCCATAGACTGCAAGTTCACTGGAATGTAGGGTTTTCCTGCGATTCCATCACATACGAAGATGGCTGCACAGCTCTCTTAGCCTCGATCCTGCAGAGTAGATTTAATTTTTTATCTCCATCTTTGTGAATCTTGTTCATCCTTTAAGACTCAGCTCAAATTCTATGTCCCTTAATAAATCTCCTGAATTATACTCTACCAGTACTCTTTCCAGGATCTAAGGTCTACAATAAATATTCCTTGCCTGTGTTGGCGATTATCTTGTCATAGGTATATTGTCACTTTCCCAATCAGGTATGTTTCTTTGTAGTTTCTAAAATGCCTAGCACACCATAGAATGGAAAAAAAAAATGCTTGCTTCTTGGGTAATTGCTAGCTGAAGGTTTTATTAAAGATCATTTCAAATCATTCCAAATTTCTGCCCTTTCTTTAATAGGGAGAACCTAGATTTCTTTCTTTTTTTTTTTTTTTTTTTTTTTTTTTTTTTTTTTTTTTTTTTTTTTTTTTTTTTTGTTTTTTTGTTTTTTTGGGTTTTTTTGTATTCCAATTTACCAGTTGATTTTGCAAGATTTTAACTTGATTTGTACATGTTGCTTCAGGGGGTGATATTCAAAATAATCAGTGTCATAATGTGAGGATTATAGCCAATCAGAATGGAGCAGGTTTTAATTTGCATCTCTTGAATGACCAATGATGTTGAACATTTTTTCATATACTTATTAGCCGTTTGTATTTCTTCTTCTGAAAAGTGCATATTCACCTCAGATACCCATTTTTGGATTGGATCTCTGAATTTGGGGGGTCTGATTTTTTTCAATTCTTTATATATTTTAGATACAAGTCCTTCGAGAGACAGCTGGCTATAATTTTTTCCTGCTCTGTGGGTTGTCTTTTCACTGTTGGTGATTTCTTTTGCTGCACAAAAGCTTTTTAATGAGGTAAAATCTCTTTTATTTATTCTTTGTAGTGCTTCCCATGTGGTCTGTGTTTTGTTCGTGAATTCTCTGCCTACACCTATGTCTTCAAAATTTCTACCTATTTTCTATTCCAGTGGATTTAGTGTTTTTGTTTTAATATTTAGATCTTTGATCCATTTTGACTTTAGTTTAATGCATGGTGATAGACATGGTTCTAATTTTAGTCTTCAGTATATGCAAAGCTGGTTTTTCCAGCACCACTTATTAAAGAGGCCATTGTTCTTCCAGTGAACATGCTTGGCCCCTTTGTCAAAGATAAGATGGCTGAGTGTGTTTGGGTTGCAACTGTATCTTCTATTCTGTTCCACTGATCCTCAGGCCTATTTTTTTGTTTGGTTTTGTTTTTCTAACACCATGTCGATTTTATCGAAGTAACTTTGTAGTATAATGTTGTTGGTCAATTTTTCAGACATGTATCTTCTACTATTTTGAAGATAATAATACGTACTGTATGAACCATTGTTACTCTCCTATTTTCTTGTTTTGAAATTTTGTTTTATTATTATTTTTTCGCTTTAAAATAAAATTAAAAAAAAAAAGAATGGAGCAGGGTACCAGAGCCTGTCTATTGAGTAAGATATTAAACCTTAAATTGATGAATGACAGGAAGGTATTGGCAGGGTTAGGGAGCTTAGAGCAAGACCTCTCTATCAAATACTTTTCATAGAAATATTTTGATTCTTTAACAACTGATGTGGCTGGATTAGTCAAAATATTAATTGTCAGAGGTGGCCTGATTCTCATATTCTTCAAACACAGAAATAGCCAATATGGAAAACAAAGCAGCCACTGAGCGTGTCCTAAGAAGGATTGAGCACCTGTTTTGATGGACTTTTTTAAACACATAGACAATTCCCACTCTTCCTCCCAGGCTAGCATAGCTAGGATGCCCATGTAACTTTAGAACTGACAGAACAAAACAGCTCAGGATTTTGTCTTTAAACTACATTTAGAAGGAATTTTTAACTAATGGCACCTGAGTCTTTAATCTTCATATTTGTCACTTGCTATGCTTTCATTCATCCCACTAACATTATAGTTATTAATTTTAATAGTTTTGCACCCTTTTCTTCAATAAAAATACTTAAGAAAATTCAAAAAATATACAATGAAACATGATAAAATTTATTTATTATTAATGAGATGGGTTGCATAAAGAAAAACAGATACAGTTAGGAGTGATATTAATGCATAAAGTATTTACTATAGAGTCTGATAAATTTAGAATACGTGAACTAAGGGTTTGGTCTATAATCTTTCTGTTAGATAAAATGCAGAGGGAAACATCCACTGTACAATGCTCAAAGTCCAGAGATAAAAACAAACCAATTGTTTAGAGAAACTCACTGATTCATTCTCTTGGGACTGCTACCAGTAATGACAGTGTATACTTGAATTGGAATTCCACACAACTGTTTTCTTTAATTGGAAACTTGTTGTAAAAAGCTAGTAAACAGATGTGCTCTACTGTTGCAGGCATTCAGCTTGTACTGAACTGAATTTATTCAAGACTCTCTTCTCCCAACCAAGTTCCAAAATCAATCCAAACTCATTTCAGTCAATAAGCCAGACTTACAGTTTTGAATACTGAGTTCGTGTCACAGAGTTTTCCCTCTCTGAGACAGCATGCTGGGAGAAACCAACTTAAAGGAGGTTAGACTGATTTGGCTCATGGTTTCAGGGTTCAGTACATGGTCATCTGACTCTGTTGCTCTTGCATCCGTGGTGAGGCAGAGTACTATGGCAGAACATGAGCATGCAGTGGAACAGCACTGCTCACCTGAAGGCAGGTAGGAAAGAGGTGAAGGGACCAGTGTCTTCATGTCCTCCACTTCCTCCAGTGACCTACCTTTCTTCCTCTAGGTTCCCCACTTCGTAAAGGCTCCATCACTTCCCAGCATCACCATCAGCTGCGGAGCAACCCTTTAGTTCATGGGCCTTTGGGAGTATTTAAAAATCAAACCATAACACTAGTCAAGCTATTTGGTCAAAACGACCACTTTAGAGTATCCATTCCCCCATTCTGTCAGAACCTGAGTGAAAGGGACATGGATTTACATAACATGTTTCGAAGACTTGAATCCTCTAAAAGGAAACAATAGTCAAATGTCAAGGACAAGTTCAGACCTTGTAAACATGCCACAGCTGACAACCTCAGGCTTGGAACCCAGTCTGAGCAATTACTATAAGACCCATTTAATTTGAAATTCAATTTATGTAGCTCTTAATTCTAAGCAATTCTACCATGAGAGAGCCTTTTATAGTATACATTTGGGATAGGTTCCTTTGTGTTTCTGGAGGAGAAGAGACGTGTTTTAGAACTTTTTATGGTAGATGGATGTAATTGGCTTTAGTGATTCAGAGGCAGAATTCATTTTGGAGACACTTATGAAAAATGCATATTAATAAATGAAGAGTCATTCTCTCCCTACATTTCCCAAGAGGCTTCTGAGAGGAAACTGGAAGGTGTGATTGCTTTCAGTTTTTCCATCATGCACTCTTTTTCTTTTTCTTTTTCTTTTTTTCTTTATTTTATTTTTTTTTTTTTTACTGCAGTATACTAAACCAGAGAACTATAAAAGAACCTGAAGAGCGGCAGAGTTGTAAAAGATTTGGGGTTATGGCAACACCATCTTCACACCACACGAACCCCGTGCCCAGGACCCAAAGTCCAGTGACCAGCATTGCAAGGACTAGAAGACATACTGTGGGGGTGCCCAGGCAGTGGGAGTGGACGTGGGAGAAGATATACCTCATCTGATCAGTTTGCAATCAATCTGCATATCATTGAATCTTCTGTGCCTCAGTGGATTTTTTTGCAGTACCTTTCTTAGTATATGTTAAGCTTGAGTTAGGTACTTTTTCTAAAATTCCAGTATATAATTAGTGTTACTTTGTTTAATTATTCTGAAAATGCAAAGGAGGAAGTATACAGAATAATTTAATGAACTTAGTTTTTAACTTAGCGAAGTCACTAATCTTATTTCCTTTTATAAACCCATGAACAAAACTCCCCTGGCTCATTAATCTTAAAATCGGAAATCAAATCCAAAGGGAGCAGCACTTAATATACTTAAAATGTTGAGCACTTTTACAACTCCTTCTCAGACAAAATCTTATTTAAATTTATCTTATGAGAATAATTTATTCTTTTAGCTTTGAGAGTTGTTCCCTCAGCACTGGAGTCCTTAATGGGCATATAATAAACCTTTAATGAATTTTTAGAAGTAAAGGAGGAAAGAAGAAAAGGTAGAAGGGAGGGAGATGGAGAGGGAAAGAGGGAGAAAAGCAAGTTAATTTTGCCCAAGACAATTCAGAGATATTAGGGATGTGTCACATTATATTGTATTGGTGGGATTTTAGCCTTCATTTTTTAAATGTATCATTTTTTATGATTTGAATGTTTCTTTTTTGTTCTGGCTAGAAAACAAGATATTGCATTTTCCTTCAGGTCCCAATATTATTATTTATTAACTCCAATGAGTTGTTCACTGCTAACAATTGATTTTAATTCTTTGCCAGTCTCCTATTCTGATTTTTTTTTGTTACTCCACTCATCGTAATAAAATCTTAACTCTAACTGTAAACATATCCCCAAATTAGAGCAGCATTATTTTATCACTAGAAACTTTAAAGCATGACTCTGATATTTAAATTTTTATGCTAAGTCTTAATTTGATTCCAAGGCTTTGGACAGAAATCTCTCATTTGCATCTCGTGCAAAGACATGATTTTTAACTTTTTTATTGTTGTCAATTCCCCTACGCCATTCATATTAGAAGCAAATAAATGAAGTCTTCATTCAAACCTCTCAGAGATATCAATGTAAAAACATAAATACATAAAAGTGTAAGGTATAAATACAGAAGACAATGAAGTTTCCTCAGGCTTGAAAAAGAATAATAAAAATGTGATCACATGGTTAATTTTCATACCACTGACCTCATGATCACACTGTGATTACTGGTTGTATTTCCCAAATTCATATATGATTAGTTCTCAGTCATACTTATGTAGGGTAGAGGCCATGGGTTCAGAAAAAGAGATGCTTAATTCTCATAAAAATATTTTCCCACTGAATTTCTCCCATACAAGTTACTGTTCGTGCACAGGAATAAAATGATACAATGAACCTATTAAAATGATGTGTGGATAATGTTTAATGAGGTCAAAAAATACTGATGAAAAATTAGGTTACAAAATAAACATATATCCAGAATGAGCACAGGCACACACACATACACACACACACACACACACACTCTCTCTCTCTCTCTCTAGTCATTAGTAATACTGATAATCTCAAAGGATAAAAAGCATGAAGACTCATGAGATGGGGAACATGGTGGGAAACCAAAAATATCTTAAAGCTCTGAGGATCAGGCTGAAGGGTTGAGATAAGTATCTCTCTGTGTGGATGACAGCTCCCAATCATTCAGATTTTATGTCTTGTGTATAAGCTAGAACTATGGGTGCTGTTACTGCTTGCTCAGCAGCTCATTGGGAAGAGTAAACGGGGAACCTGAAAGCTTTTGGCTCAGCCCTTGTTCACACAGGCATTAAAATGTTAGGCCCTCTCTGCATGTGAGCCTTTAGTTAGAAAGGACAAGGAAAATACAAGGCACATTTTCTCCTCCACGACCTAATCTCATTTCTCCAAATAGCCTCCTGAAGAATCCTCTAAACAAATCCCTTTTTTATTTTTACAGGGAGTATCCTGTTTTTACAGATTTGAAATAATTGTTTGTCATTTCCTATCTTTATTTTAGCTTAATTCTACTCTGGGTTTGCCAAATTGACCTTATTAGTTATATTAAAAATATAACAAGTTTTTGGTTAATTTCATTCTCTCGAGGCATAGCTGTTGGGCCGAGCTTGCGGACAGAACCAGGGTCGGGTCCGCGTCCCGCGCGGTGCCCAGCACAGCTCCCTGGGACCGGGAGGCCTTGGCCCCCACCCAGTAAAGGAGGAGACTCCAACTGCACGCCCCGGGAGGCCGCCCTTCCTTGCTGCGCACGGGACTCAGCCTATTGGGTCCCGCGATCCTGCACGCCGCGAACCTCAGGGAAACACCGGCCAGCCGCACAGGACACAGAGGTACGCAGCCCAGCCCAAATCAGCCCAGGAACCCAGAGCTGCTCACCGGGGAATTGAGCATCATAGCTGCAGGGACCTGGAGAGCTTGGGCCCCCCCCCACCAGAGTTCAGAGCGCATGGCAGCTCCATTCTTCAGCCGCGTGGCTCGGCTCGAGCGTGTGACATCCCACAGCTCCTGTGCAGACCGCGCCTCTCAGCAGGGTTGCTCCCGGCACTGTAGGCCTGGGACCTGCCCGGGCCTGCCCTGCAGGCATAGCTGTTGGGCCGAGCTTGCCGACAGAACCAGGGTCGGGTCTGCGTCCCACGCGGTGCCCAGCACAGCTCCCTGGGACCGGGAGGCCTTGGCCCCCACCCAGTAAAGGAGGAAGCTCCACCTGCGCACCCCGGGAGGCCGCCCTTCCTTGCTGCACACGGGACCCAGCCTATTGGGTCCTGCGATCCTGCATGCCGCAAGAATCAGCGCGAACCTCAGGGAAACGCTGGCCAGCCGCACAG